>LWMJ02000683.1:0-13006 GCA_001693035.2 Taenia asiatica
ATTCTTGGCATAATTAACCCAGTCTGATCGTCCTGTTGGCTGGAAAAATACCTCTTGTCTGACGGTGTTTCCAACATGTTTTCGCGTTCTGAAGCGCCTCTTATTCTTGCAACATGCACCTTTCTTTTTTCAGAATTCACACTCTATTTGTTTTGCTTCTAAAAATGCATCTATATGAAGACTGGCATTGCTGAAGTACTTGCCAATGTGAAGGCGTCATGACGTACTTAAAACGTGGTTGGTTTAACTACTTTGACGTATATTTTACATCGTTGGCCATGGACCAATTTCTGTGAACAATTTGCTCTACAACTCAGTAGGGCATGGAGACAGCTGGCGGTGAAGTGAAGAGTGCAAGAATGACATTATTGACAGTGCAGCACAAGATCTCTCATCTGAAAATTGCGATACTAGTTTTATGAGGTCTTGCATTAAAAAGCAACCCAGCTTCTGCATTTGTAGCATTTTATAATTAGAATTTTACTCTTATCTCCACTACTTGCAGCGGCGTCGCCAGCGTTATGAGTCCTTTGTCAAATGCATTTACCTATGAAACTTAAAATGTATTATAGAGCTTGATATGGAAACGAGTTTTCGAGAACAGACCTCAGCAGCGAAATCAACTTCATAGGCGTCGCCAGCGTTATGAGTCCTTTGTCAAATGCATTTACCTATGAAACTTAAAATGTATTATAGAGCTTGATATGGAAACGAGTTTTCGAGAACAGACCTCAGCAGCGAAATCAACTTCATGTCAACTTATACCCGGCATTATCGGAAAAATATGTCAAGGCTCTGAGGATCGAAGCATGACTGGCAAACAAGATCGTCATATGTGGTCCAAACTAAGTTGAAGTTAAGTAAAGCCACGTCCTCATGAAAATGAAAAGCAAGCAAAGCCGTGAATGGTTTAATGGACANATGGTGGTCGCAAAGGGAGGATTGTTGCTTGAATTCTCATAGTAAAAAAAAATTTGTCAAATTAGGCAAACCAAAACATTGCATGGTTTTTCCTATGAAGTTCAGCAAAAGGAAGAATACCTTGTTAGCCATATCTCTGTGGCGCTGAAGATAGGTAAAATTTCGAAGGAAATGCGTAGCACCTTTTGTACATAAATCGAACCAATTCTTAAAGAGAATCGTTTTGCCTGCAGTCAAAACGAGACCATTTTGCGTCTTAACAATCAACATGCAAGTGAACGATGAAAGGATTCGCAATAGTGATCTAAATCCGTTGCACGAATTCTGTCAAAAGCATGGCAACATAGCCATCTTAGACGTATGCTTCCAATCTGCGACGCTAGCAACACTTCCTACTTAACCCAATGCTCCTCTTCGACATAGTACTCAAAATTGTGATGGTGCTAAAGTTTGTACAGACAATGAGGACTGGAGCACAACATCAATTCTGAAGGAACGCAGCTAATATTTAGATCTGAGGAAGTTGTAGCGGATTCCTTGAGTTAAGGTGTGTAATGAAGCGGTGGAAGTGCAACCCATGATCTGAAGTCTGGTTCAGCTGAGTAGCTACTGCCTGCTGATCAAAAGGCTGGTTCGAAACGCACTTTCACGAGACGTATAAGTAGCTGCTGCAAAAGGGGCTTGGCATTCAACCCACAGCGTTAAAGACGCTTTACTCTCTGCAAGATTTTGATAGACGCAGTCACTCTCTATAGTCCTAGGCAAACACACGAGGACAAGACACTGCCTTGTCGGAAAATCCTACTCTAAGTTACCTCAGATTTTGAGAGAAAAGTAAATTTTCCCCGGCATTGTTCAGGTATCCGCCCACTGCGTCCGCGTGAACTTCAATTCTGCGCGAATTTGGTATGCATTACTAATAAGCAAAATAAACTTCTCCGGTACCCTTAGCTTCAGAATAGACCAAGATTATAGTGTCACCACGTTAACAGGCCCCATCTCCAACAAGTCCACGTATTTGTCCTTAAACATTCATTAACAGTAAATACTGGTCCACAATGGCTTCATTATCTGCGGTGTTCTACGTACAGAGCTGACGGTTTTTGTGCACAAAAGAAATTTTTCTGTCAAAAGACAATGGTTAAAAGGATACTGATATATTTGTACAAAAGGGATAGAAATTTAGTGAAAGAACTATTAAATACTGTATCCAGCCTAGAGATATTCCCCGAATTGTGAGAAATGAGGAAAGTGTGGGGTGCGTGTTAAAGCATCTGACAATTAATTCCAAACTATCTATCTAAACTGAACGCTATTGGCTGTGTTTGACTATGGGAGAATTTAACGTGAAACAAAGAATCAGGCGTCAGTTTTTAGTTTAATCTTGTGGTTGTGTTTTCCAAAATGCTACATGCGGTGTTGAGCTAATGCATGAAATAAGGTATCTCAAGTCTTATTTGGAGGCAAGCAAATGGATTAGAAGAATGTTCTTACCTGCGTACAAGCGAGAGTAGTTTCTACTCAACATGCAAGAAGAATAACAATTCCTTATTTTGGCTGACCTAGAGGTGCTCTTTTATGCACATAGGAATCAATGAAAGAATTTAACGTGAAACAAAGAATCAGGCGTCAGTTTTTAGTTTAATCTTGTGGTTGTGTTTTCCAAAATGCTACATGCGGTGTTGAGCTAATGCATGAAATAAGGTATCTCAAGTCTTATTTGGAGGCAAGCAAATGGATTAGAAGAATGTTCTTACCTGCGTACAAGCGAGAGTAGTTTCTACTCAACATGCAAGAAGAATAACAATTCCTTATTTTGGCTGACCTAGAGGTGCTCTTTTATGCACATAGGAATCAATGAAACGTCAGGGTGTGTATTTACGTATCTAACGAAGCTAATTTTCCATTTATGTGAGAGACCAAGTTATTTTGAAAGGAGGACGCAACATAATTTTTGAGTAAATCCCGTTGAGTGATTTTCTGATGAATCAGAATCGTTGATTAAGTGGTGTCTGTAAGAGTGCATAGCTAGCTTTACGAAATTTGCACAACTTTGACTTTTCCGAGCTCCTCGTAGAAGCAGCCAAGTGAGATTTGGATTTGAAGCAGCCAAGTGAGATTTGGATTTGCATTAAAGCAAGCAAAAATTAATTTTGCCTCGAAAACATTTATGAAACCTTTCCAACGAACTAGTCTCGCTAATGAGTGACCAACACCATTAAAAATGCCCATCGATGGGTGGGAGCTAGCCCTCTGAAAAGAAGCAGACATTGTTTGATTTTGATCTTCCCATTTATGCACTAGCTGCGGCATCATTAATTTTCTCATTACTAACTTAGCCATTTATGTAGTGGATTAAGTCTGTGATCTGTGGAGCCATAAATTTGATGGGCGCCAAAAATTAAGGTGCTACCAAATTATTGCTAACCCGCACATCAAAAAACAAACAATCGAGGCTACGACCCACTCTTGTCTTATGACGCTGCAATCAAACCAGCAGCAGACGTGTGTACGACCACGTACTCTCAAGTGGATGAAGGATTTGGATGGTATACACGTTGTCGGCATTGAAGAAACTTTTCCCATAGATTCCACCCCTTTGTTATGCACCCAAGTGTCCACACAACCAAGCACTAAGTCACAAGGTCAACACCAAGAAACTGATAAAAGCATATATCGGCGTGGGAACAACCACTAATAATCACCCACCAATCTTGCATAAATGCTGTGCGAGTGTTGCAGTTTTGGCATTCGTGATACCACCAATGATGTCATGAGCCATCAAGGCCAAGTTTGAAATTTACTGTTTTATAGAATTTAGGAGGTGATAACCAGGCCATCACACGCACTTCACACTGCTTAGAAAACGTTGTCACTTTGACGTTGACAAAGTTACCATCCGGTTCTGCCAAGGTGTGTGGGACTTCAGCCATTCTGTAAACTGATTACCAACCGTCACGGCTCGCATAGGTTTGGAAAATAAGTCTGAATGATAGCCTAGATAATGCGTCAGCACCCAAGCCCTCAAGTGCAGGTAATCAGCCTTGTTGCCATCCCTGCAAGCATCAGTTTTATTAGATTTCAATCAAAATGCCCATGTCATTGATGTCTCCTCTCAAGGTCAGTTAGTCAGACCATGAGAATAAAGTACTGTCTACTTGGACAGGCTGCACTTATGCAAGCTTTGTGCAGTTACTTCAAGACTTACCACACTATTGAGTATTCAGTGTTCATCGATGACTCTAGCAATTAAACATGGCTTTAGTAGATCAGAAGCCCACAAAGCAAATGCAAAGGTGTCTCGTGTCCACGAATTTAATTAATGTTTGAGTCGACCTCGCCACATGCACAGCTATATACTATGACAGATTTTTGAAGGGTAATTTAATGTCTAGATTCGTCAACATGGCATAGTTCTATCTTTTCTTCCTTGCTTTGTCATAATAGAATTGTTCGGAGGAATAGTAGGATGTATACTTCACTGGTGTTGCAATCACTGGTCTGTTGGGTAGGCTTGTCATCATTGCAGAAAATCGGTGTGTTCTGAGACTGACAACTGCTGCATCTTTTTCTGCTCTGCTTGTCGATAGAGAGATTTTGGACCACAGTTTGTTCCCACAATATTTATTGATGATGTGTACGATTTAAGGTACTTGCTTGAGCACATTTTTTTTATTGCATAACATTTCAGATTATTGTTACTGACTTCCGTACGTCGTAAGGAAACTTCATACATGCAGTGAAGTGTGCCTCAGAACATGTTGCCCCCTTGCTCTCAACGAAAAACGGAAAAGCTACATACGAATGCATCCCCTAATCAAATCGCCTCTAGCGACCCATATCTCCCATCAGCGCTCATACGCGAGAAACGGAAAATCAAGTCAAACGCGGTTCTGTTAATTCATGACGTAGTATGAGGAACATAATTATGTGGGCATTGATGCGGTGTGCATTTATGGAATATCAAGACTTTAGTCTAAATTTCGGGATTAAGATCTATCGAGCAATTGAACAACTGTAAATTTACTGATTAGACGATAGTTTAGCCTTGCTTCCGTGCGTTTGTCGCATTGGGTCCTCCGGCTAGTTGCTTCTCAATAGTGTCATTATCAGAACCGAAACAATGACATCTAAAATGAGAAAGTTGCACGTGAGATGCATCATTCACACTGAGTGAGAGAAGTGACTTTGTAAGTAAATTCTTGCTCCCTGACCTCATAAAAGTGTCCACAAAATGTACTTAGGACAAATAGGGCAACTCTGTGGAAAGAACGTCGTCAAAATGAATAAAATTGGCACAGTACGAATTACGAGTGATCATTCCATTGCCTCACATTTGCAAAAATGCTTATTTTATGGGAGGTATTTAAGGTCGATACACTCATTCGCATTAAAAGTTTCCATAAAACACCCATAAAGTTGGATGTGCCCCACAATGTAGACAGGAAGCTTACTGGTAAGAGAGAAGGTCGTTAAGAGAGCCTGCAACGTGGGAATAGGCGAAACAATTAACGCACTTAGATGCTGCTAAAATGGATGAGCCACCATCATAAAATTGCTCATAACACATTAATTAAGAAACCATAAAACGTAATTTCCTGTTTGCACTCAATGACAGTGTGGTCGAATGATTGAAATGTGAATAGCCTAAGAAACTAGTCAAAATGTTTTAAGAGCACAATGTTTGCCTAATGTCGTTAAAGTTTGAAGCATTAACGAATCAGAAAAGTAGCTGATTTAGAGATGGACAAAGTAATTGACTTACGATTGCATTCCGCCACTTCCGGTGACATGCCTAAAGACAGGAATACTTCATAGTGCTTTGTCAGAAACGTCGGCTTTGAAAATATTTTACGTGTTCGCATGCACTTCTGCAATCTGTAATGTCTCATGCAACCTTTTGAGAAGTACATTAAGTCTAGATGTTTTTAGCAGGATAGATAGGATCACTTTGGGAGACGAATTTGTCTTACGCACCACTTTGCGAATTGTCGATTGACACAACCACAGCGGTTCGATTGCCTGAAAAGGCGAAGCTTTCGTGGGTTGCCCTTGATATCTTTGTAAAAACTCCACGAAGGATCCGCAGATCTGCTTCCCTATGCTTTATCAAATTGACTGAAATAGTGCACATAGAAAGGGGGTAATGTGGATCTGATGGAGGCGAGAGTGGGATGGGGTACAATTCAGATAGTCCGTGAGGTTTGCCACACACAATGACTTGAGGAGCAATCATGATCAGCTCTAAAGGAAGTAACCAGACTCACCACAAAAACTACCGGCCTTGTGAATAAGTTGAGCTCCATGCCAAGTACATCGTGGTGTTCCGTCGATGCCGAATACCACCTATTTCAAATATGTACACATGTATATGAATACACAGTGTTGCATTGGAAGAGGTCATAGCAATACGGGAGGTAGTTCTAACGCAGTTTGTCAAAGTTGAATTCTTGAACTTGGAAAGCAAACTAGGCGTGCCTTTCATTTACTCTCCGCACCTTGAACAGCGAAATCAACTGTGAACACCTCCATGTCTTTGACAAATCGGGAGAGGGGAAACGACGTCTTCAGGTCAACTTCATCTGTCATGAGCAGCAGTAGAGCAAATAAAAATATGCTTATCTTAGGTCTTATCAACTTGCGTATTAGAATAATATAAGTTTGTCATATGTGCAGAGGTTGTAAGTGTAATAGACTTGCTAATAAATGCTTGAAGAAAAAACATGGTATTTAACATCAAAGCAGAGCCTTGCATGCATTATATAAGGCCAAATTTACTGTTTAAAGTAACCTTAAGTAGTGATGTTACTTAAATCTTAAACTACTTCCCAAATGCCCTTAATTCAGCATCTTCCTGTCCCATTATGCAAAGGCAATGATATGGCATGGTTTCAAGATACCTGGAGCGGGTTGCCTGAATTTGCATTGTGGCACAAAGAATGTTGTTGAGGCGATTCTTGGATGAGGCATTCTTTCAGTGATTACCAAGCTGTCTTGCGCAGCCACGTCAGCCAAGGTGATGGTGGCATCATCTAAGGCGTTGAAATCGTGTATCAGTTTTATGCCCCCTCTTCAGTGCGATTCCTCTTAGAACCAAACGTAGAATTCATTTCTCATACACTGTCCTAGGATGGAAGTGACTTAACTAAACAGCTTCCTTCTCCGAACTGAGTGCTTGAGGATGTGATGTTTTATGAGGTAAGGTAGATAAATGAAGCGATTTGCATACGGTATAGCAGCTTGCGCTATTTGAACACTTTCACGCAGTTCGAGAGATCCCATTAGAATCGACGGCAAGTGCTGCGTATTTTGATGCGAACCAATGAACACTGTGGCGCAGATAAACCAATTAAACGTGAATTCCTTAGGGTGTTTTTGACAGACAACAGTCGTAGATTGGGGAATAAATGAACGTACACGCATCCTGCCTACAAGGGCTTCCCCAAACCCGCGTCTCGTCGATGAAGCACTTGCCACCAATAATTGACAGCCTGCTCGTTTGTGAACCGTGATTAATGTACGCGTTCTAAAATGAAGAATTGCACAAGGAAAGAGTCTTGCAAAATCATCTGTGTGCAGGCAAACACGACCTATCCGTGGTCTCTCTTCTCTTATAGTAAATTGTCTACATGCCGCCAACAAATTTGTTAAAATAATCACTTCATTCTAAAGACATTCTCTCAAGTTGGTGTATGCTCACTAAGCCACATTGCTGAACTCACATATTCGCCGTCAAACTTGTAATACATGGGGTCTGACGGTCCCGACTTCTCTGAAACAACTCGCGACCCCTATAGCTTTGGGGAGTTCGCGCCTATAGAAATAGTAACTCTATTTTATTATCATTCTACGCTTTTAAAACAAGCCTGGCTATCAATCCAATTGGCTTTCAGCTGTGCCCTGATCTTCCCTTTCGGTCTGTCCCCTTTATTTATGACGGCAGTGCAGCCTAGTGTTCTATTTCGTGCATTCGTTTTTGGGTACAATAATTTGTTGAGATTCAAAGCACACCAGCCAGGTAAGAGGCACGCTTTGTATGCACTATTTGTTGCACACGTTGGGTTATTGCAATAGTGACAGTTCAAAAACACTAAAGTATTGAAGGGGAAATGATCACGTACTTCTATGACTGTGCTCACATCCCTTTTGGATACTACCCTTATCTTTGCCACAATCATGTCACGCACTAATGCTAAAAGCTAGCAAACCGAAATTCAAAGCAGTTTAGTACAGTCAAACAAGCATTAAGTTTAGTAATTGGAGCGTTAGCATTTGGTAATCGCATGTTAAACTAACAAATACATGAAAAAGTTTACACTGCACGTCTACTAAAAACTGCATTTTTTCGGTACTTTGAAACATTGAATATTCACGTTGAAATTAAGTTTATGTTAAATGCATGTATTCCCATTGGAAGCAATGTAAGCTGCTTATACATCTCTGCTGGAATGATTGTCGTTAAAAGTGCGGACAAAACTTTGCCATTGATCTGCTGTAAATAAAAGGGTACTTCAAGCGGGTTGACCATGTAATCTCTTCTCACTCAGCCACCGTCCCTTATGTCTTCCAATTCTTCTGGTCGCCGTCACTTCTCATAGCTCTTCCAGACATCACTTGGACAGGAAATTGTGGGCAAAGCTGATCAAGGTCGCTCCAAATGGCTGCCCAACCTGATTTCTGGAAAGAAGTTACCAAGGCCTAGCCTGCCAAGTCTAAGAATGCGCACACTTTGTGCGCGATGAAAACACAGTGGCAGCAAGTCACGATCCAGCCTCGCAAAGGCTTCAATTGATGGACGAAGGCGTGACAAATGCAGCGTGACTCAGTTTTCAATTTTTGCGAAGTCGGACTACATAAATATAGTTGTGTGAAAGTCTAACTGACTTCTATCGCTACACCTTAAGGTTGATCTGATGAAGATGGTACACCAGTGTCTTCAGCACTTGGACGGAAGGCATATGTGCACAACCTCTTAATTTTTACCTATTTGACGCCTGCAAGTCGGGAATAACGATGTAAACACTGTAACTCGATTGAATGTAAGCCCTCTTACACAAACAACCATTTATTAAATTCGTTCCAAACGCTTTTACATTAAACACACTGCTCTACTAAAAATAATGTCAACCTAGGTGTGATGGAAGTGAAACATTTAGTGCTGCTGGCAGTGACACTCACTGCTGCCTAAAGGCACGAACAGTGGGAGAAGAAACCACAGAAAGCACATAAATACAACTTACGCTAGAAATCAAAACTCGTCATGCAGTGCGCGCTTTGAAACAAACGAAGACGAGGGACGTTGGTGGCTATATATGCTTCGCAAACGAGAGGTAGGAGGACAGCTTCATCTTGGTCATGGCGCACCTGGTTTCCCTTTAGAGTCAGAGGCCTTTCCGTCATAGACACTCTCCTGTTGTGCTTCCCGCCTAATTATAATAAGGGCATCGCGTAACACTCAGTCCTGCAATAACAGGAGTGGAAGAAGGGAAGAGAAGAAAAAGGGAGATCCCTCCACACCGGTGGCAGAGTTGGTGGACCTAACTCACTTCAAATAAGGCATGGACTTGGAAGACTAGATGAGCACCGGTAGGTTCAACATTCACTTATACCCTCAGCGGTGGAGAGTCTGCAGGAGTCATTGCTAATTCCGACATCGGTCGTTGCTGTTAGATGATAGCCAAACTGGCCAGTGACCGTTGAGAGCAGTCACGGACAGGATCGTTCTTCCAGCATGCCCAAAATCCAGGAGGAGAAGATGATGAGAAGTGGGCTTGGGACCTGCAACGCCTAGTGGAACAAGATTCTAGAGATTCTCCTCCAAGCAGAGTGACCAACTGGGTGGCCGTTAAGTGCTGAGAAGGAGTTTCACCACCAATCATCACGGTAAAGTTCCACTCCGTGACGACCAACGATCTCAACTAGTTGTTCGAGTCTGCGATTAGGAAGCGTCAGGGACTCCTCTTGACCCCGACGTCTTAAGCGTCTGATCGCTGGTTGAACTCGATATGACCACGTTGGACTCAATCGTGCAATGTCCCAGGAGCAGGCGGGTCCTACTTTTTCTTATCCTGTCCACCTCCGAACGGTTCCCATCCATTCATGCGAGTACTCGGCAAGCTAGATGGATATCCCTGCTGTTTTTCTCTTGACTTGGACGCAGTCAAGTCGATAGTGAGAACCCAAGTTTTACCAAACCGCACAGCAAATTTTGTACCAGCCCCTCCTCTACAAAACCACTCTCAGCTGAGAAGAGTAAGATGGTGGTGAAAGGGTACACGTCATTGCAAGTGCCAATGGGAAAGAAATCTGCGTAGCACAATTTATTACGTGTGATGCTCGGAGATAATTGCCTTCGTAAGATCAAAATGATTCTGGATTTCGCAGAAGGTACCTTAATGACCCAGTAGTACAAAGAACCGAACTCAGTCGTTTCTCACCCAAAAAGGGCACCGACGAAATCTGTAGTGCTCTTTTCGAGGTTGCAGGTGTTTCCATCAACAACTTAGATGAGCTTTGCACACAGTTAACGCACATCACCGACAGTGAGAGGAAGAAACTGAACTCATCGTTTAGTAAGTATTTGAACATGTTCGCATGGCAAGGAACAAAAGTCGGACGAACCAATGTCGTCAAACATGCCATCGACACCAATGAAGCTAGACTCATTTGGCAACCACCGAGACGCCTACCATTGTCTCTCCTGGAAGAAGTGAATCGCCTGGTAGAAGAGATGATCAAAGGTGAGGTCTTATAGCCATCCAAACCACCATGGGCCCCTTAGTCACACTAATAAAGAACTGTGACTGTAGCCTTCGGCTGTGCATTGACTACAAAAGTTAAAAGCCGTATCTAAGAAGGATGATTTACCATTAGCTCACGCTAATAACTCATTGAATCCCTGCGTTGATCAAAGTGGTTTTCCACGCCGGACTTTAAACCCGGAAACTGGAAAGCGGAAGTAGCGGAGGGACAGAGGGAAGGCAGATTCCATAGTGCCGAATGGGCTGTGTAAATTTTAAGCAATGCCTTTCGGACTCTGTAGCGCTGCAGCTACCCTCCAGCGCCTAATGCAGACAGCACTAATTAGGCCCATTCCAAAACACTGCACAATCTACCCCGACTAAATTGTTGGCTTTAGTAAAGGCATTCGTGGGCACAATGCCAATCTTAGGCTAGTGCTGAATCGTCTCCGAGATGCAGGACTGGCCTTGAATCCAAGAATTGCCATTTGCTTCAATGTTATGTCACTCTTCTGGGCATCCAGTCATGTCTGATGTGATGACGATCGCCGAAGATTGTGCGAAACGGGTGACATCTTGGCCAACCCCAACCAATCAGTCGGAGCTTTGCAGTTTTTACGACTCGGAAAACTACTAGAGGCACTTCGTTAAAGACTTTGGCAGGATTACCAGTCCTCTGAAAAAGATAACCGAGAAGCAGGCGAGAAAGAATTTCAAGTGGAGGAACAAACATGATGACAAACATTTTTACGCCTAGGGCTATATTCCACGCATCAAACGGTGTTTCTCCGCTCAAGTTGCTCACGGGTAGGGAAATGAGATCTCCCTCTGATATCTTTCCACCGATTAAGGAAGTGGCAACTGACAATGCCCCGCAGTACGTGCTACGTCTAAAAGAAGGGATAAGCTGAGAAAGACGTTCAATATAGCTTTGCGACACTTACAAACGCCTTATAGAAGGCAAACGAGATATTACGACAAGCAAAGTCGACTCAATACCTACCACGAAGAAGATTTTGCCCGATTATACAGACCGGTTGCTCCACCCATAACACATCGAAAATGTTACCCTTCTTGGTATAGAGACCACTCCCATGAAACGAAGGTTCTCTCCCCTACAAACTACCTCGTCCGAAATGCAGAAACCCGTACTCAGCCAATACCGGCTCATCACAGTAAGATGTGAAGTCTGCGCAATTGTAAGAGAAAGAAAAGCGCCCAATGGCATAATTAAGGGCAACCGACGGAAGTAGAACCGGGGATGGCGCTCGGGATTCGAGGGGGCTGTGTAGTACTTATGCTCTTTATATGTGCTTTTTAGTCGAGAGGCAGAAGGACAGGTTCGACCTGGTGGTGGACGCACCTGGCTCCTCTCCAAAGTCAGAGACCTCTCCGTCACAGACACTCCCATATCGTACTTCTCGCCTATCCATGATGGAGATACCTCAGAACACCCAACCTTGTAATAGCAAGGTTGAAAGAAGGGGAGGAGGAAAGGAGTGATCCCTCTACAGCTATGATCTAGACTAAGTCGACTTCAGGCGATCCACCAAACTATGTAATACTTTGTTTGTATGGACTGCCGATTTCCATCACTGGGGTGGACGTGTTGTATTAGCCAGCTGGCTGGCCTCCAGGCCATGCCAGCAGCCCCCAATCTCTCTGTTTCCAGAATTAGGTGTTTTATTGGCATGATGTGACCAGCACTAATTTGAATTTTGTCAGTGCAGTGCATAAGTGGTGTGCTACCTTTATGCCGATTAATTTTCGGGCAAAGTTGAAAAGAACCGAACCATTTGGTGCTCACTTATTAGCTGTCGTCAGCAAGTTCCTTTGCTTGTCGGGCTGCATTATTTTGTACACAATTACCTGCTTGAGTAAACGCAAGGTCCAAATGAGCCGACTGTTAAAACATTTCTTTTGAGTGCAACGCCTTTTTATGCAACACTTTCAGCGATTAAGTAAGAATGTCGTGCCAGTTTGTTAAATGGTCTGTTATTTTTCTGAGGTTGGATATTCACTAATGCGACCCAAGTTCTTGAAAAGAGTTGTAGCATTAGTAAGTACCTGTTATTCATTCTTCATGCTCCCTCAACTAAGTGCCTATTTTATTCACGCACACTTATCTGTCCATTTCCATTATGCAACTGCTTGCTGGAATGAGAGCCTACAAAAAAACTACACTCAGTGTTGGACTTTCTTTTTCAACCACAACACCTAGTCACGTTTATTGTTTCACCTCATGGTGCTTTGGTGGGGTGTAAATTGGTTCGTTCGTTTGAATGCAGTTGAAAATCTACCAACCACTTGGCTCTCCCCTTCACCTTCTTGTCAAAGACGTTGTG
>LWMJ02000683.1:20792-34908 GCA_001693035.2 Taenia asiatica
TCCTACCACATTTAGATCTGAATGCGGATCTGGGTGTGTTTCAGGACTTCAAATATTTTACCTAGCTTCTCGCTTGAATGGGAAACCTCACCTGTTACATATGCCCTAAGGCACACGCTATACCCACCCTATACCGAACACACATGGCACGTGGAAGTCATAAGAAGTCCCATTCGCTGATTCAAACGTGCACGAATGCACAAATCTAACTTACAGTTTAGTGAATACTCGACAAATTCTGTGAAATGAGCGATCGTGCGTGCTTCGCCAACTTATCCAACACTTCATTTGTGCAAACTTGAGCATGTTTCAGAACACCTGCCCGCATGTTGTTCGAATTGCCTAAAGGTGAAGGCATCAAAGAGGTGAGCAACGGTGAACAATGTTCCTACTACACTTTTGCTACGCTAACGTGTTTGTAGATAGCAATCGAAGGTCTAATTGCAAGAATTACTTCGCTTCGCCACACAATGTGTATCCCATACAAATCAGGAGTTTTTAAATTATTACTGAAACACCGCTTTGGTGAGCGTGCAGATGCCTTACTCCAGTTAGTGCAGAATCGTTTTGCTGCTTCAGCATGCTTTTGGTGCATAGAGAAGCTTCTCCTGAATTCACGCCTTAAGGTGATATCCTACAGCTCAAATTGCACTGCTGCACGGAATGTTGTGAAGACCCTCTAGCATGAGAGGCACTGACAAGTTACAACCGCTCAAGCCATCCCTGCGCGTTTCATTCCATTACCAGGCTCAGATCACGACGAATAATTCTGCTAGGCAAGTTTCTACCCTGCGGATCTTTGGCGCTAACTGTACAGTCAAATAAGACAGAAATCCTTCCCGCAGACGAGCTTCATAAAATTTAACAACGGCAATGCCATTTAGATGAAATTCCAGACTTTAAGGGACACACTCTTTTATCAAAAAAGCAATTGCTATCTAACCAGTTTGCGTTTATTTCTTTTTGAACATTTGTGGGAAGCTGGCTCACTAATGGCTCTCTGTCAGACTATTTGCTGACCATACAAAGAGCTTAAAGTTTAAGAAATGGTAGAGCAGTTAGTAAATTTAAAAGGCCTTGTGGTTTGCAAAATGTCTTATCCACCAAAAATAGTTCAGAGATGGCAGCCTACGTTCATCGTCACTTGCTCTAAATAAATGCAGAAGGATTCATAGTTATATCATATTAAACTCTAGCTTATGCTGTTTGGACGTAGGTTTTTGCAGCAATCGGTTAAATTAGCATTTTTTTGTGGCCCAACAGATGTCGTTAATAACCAAGGAGGAAGTATATTTTGATCTATGATAAGCTGCCTCATCTCAAGACTTCAAGGCTGAGAGTAGAAGCGAGAATTGCAGTGACCATCACGCTATTTTCGTGCCGCTGGCAAAATACCTTTAGTTCTCATTTAACAAGCGCCATTTTGATTGAACTTAAATCTCATTTTATCTGTTGGAAATCTTACGGACACATCGATGTTCGGTAGATCCTCCACTTTCAATTTATTACCCAAGAGGGATCAGTGAGGATGTGGCCAGGCATCACCTCGTTTACGTGGGTGTTTCTTCCAGCACTGACTACGTTGTGATGGCTGGCGCGGAAGGTTTTCCAATGGGACTCCTGCCAAGATGCTCGAGAGAGGAGAGAGACTATGTAATACTTCGTTTGACCGCCGGTTACGGTTACAGTCACTTAGGTAGCAGCATTGTCTTTGGGTTGTGAGATGTCTACTCGTCTTCATCTCTACAAACAAGTGTAGCATACTTGTTGAAGAACAGTTCTTGCATTATTGGCTTGTTTGCAACTTTATAAAGCATTTGAATGGGTCTGCGGGTGCGTACACACTTCGAAGCTAGAAAAGATTGATAGGGAAACCAGCCATTATTCTGGTCGATCAGTCCGTTTCTGTTTTCTCTGTACTATTACTTACATTCCGATTGCATTGCTATTGTGGAATGTTATTGTAGGGATGGTGAAGCGAATGCCATTATGTGAGAATTCCTTTATCTTCCTCTCAATGGTGTTCCAATGCAACATTTCACACTTTTGCTTGTAGGGACCATAAACTGATTTGCACACATTTTGTGACTCACTTATCCAGCTCTCAGTAGCACGCAAAATGATGACCCAAAATCAGTGGTCTGCTATTGGAAGGAACGACAGCTAAAACTCTTTTACGCCTTTTTTGCATGCAAGTTCACCTGCTTCAGCAAAAGTAATGGCTTACACTTTTAAATGTTTTTGACCTTGTCCAACAAATTGTTCTCTTCAATTCATTTTACACGTCCTACAATGTGGCCTCTTTATCACCAGCCCCTTAACGTTGAGATAAATTGCTGTGATGAGGAGGCTTTTGAGAGAAATAGACAGTTGATGGGTAGAAGCCGCGCTGATGTCCCTCTCCCATGGCTACCCCTTACCTCCACCCAAGGCAATATGCGATGCAACAGTTTCAAGCACAACTGAAATTTAAAGTCGGAAGGATTAAAACATTACGGCACTGAAAGTGCTGAAAGAATTTACCCAAAGACAAATTTACCCAAATTCTCTGGTAGCACCATGCAACGGAACTGCTACCTTAGTCCCGTGACTGAACACGGGTGTTGATTAGCACAATCACATCAAATCTTGCGTAATTGCGTGCCGTCTCACTACCTCTTGTCCCTATTTAGTCGCATAAGATAAATGCTGCAAGCACAGCAAGGTTAAGGTTAGTAGCGGATGTCCCAAAATTACACAGATAGGTGCAGTGAAGTGCTTGTGCTGCATTCGCCAGGTAATACATCCACTATGATATTCTGGAACTACAACAGCAAAACGGGAGAAATCAGAGGTGACCCAGTTTTGCCACACTTTTATTTCATTTAGGCGGATAATCAGGCCATTCTTTTGAGTTGGAGGGCTCGAAGTTCGGCCTAACATCACGCCAACTAAACTGAACCAGCGGAAGGGTTGGTCCCTTGCTTTGCCCGCTACACAAAAGCGGCAGACTTCTTGCTTGCAAAAGTTATTTTGGGGGCACTGAAGCTCGACGACTTGTGCAAAGCGACTGTGCAGGCAAAAATGGCTGAGATCGACTTCCCTGATCGCGATGAATACAATGGAACACTGCTCACCGCTAAAATAAAACCTGTTATTGGACAGCGCTATTTTGTATCAAGGAATGATGGTTACCAGCCCCCCTATCAGTAGCATCACGCTTGCACCGTGTCGTAAGTTCAAACGTTGGGCAAACCACAGTTAGACACAAGCCTTAGTCCTTTGCCACATGCTCTACATTTGAAGAATTCGCAATCTAGTAGTCGGACCCATTGTTAGACCTTTTGTTTGTTTGCTGTGCAAAGGAGGGGAAGAGGATGTTGTCGTGACTAGTGGGTTTGCGCTTGCCTGATTCCACGCGTAAGCCGTAACAAATAACTAGCTGCTTTATCTACAGTGCAACAACATTGGTCTTATGGAACGAAACTTTGTCCATTGCATGCTTCTGCGAAGCAGGGAATGCATCAATCTCCACTCATTCGTGTGTGCCTACAGATCATATGCTTTCTCATTGTAGATAACTTCTTACTCAAAATACAAGACTGTCACCATTTGGTCCACTTTTGCTATTTTTGATCTCCACTTCTATGGGTAAAATGGCGCGGATCTTTTGAGCTTCAAACGTTCTAATTTACCAAGAAGACTTTCATTCTCATTAAAATGCATTTTTTTTTGCCCCCACAGCTACAATAGCCCCCCTAAAGTTAGTCAACATTCTACTCTGGATATCTGTCTACTATGGACAATGAGTGTAAGATGTGAGGAAATAATCAGAAGAAACAACGTTAATAATTGCATTGACATGTATCCACAAAGACTTTGTTTGCATCTGTCGATTGACCCCCATTTTACAGCTCACTTTGCCATTCTTGGCGCAATTGACAGTCCATTTTAAGCGCAAAGTAAGAAGCTGCGTAATACAAAACTTTAATGCTTTTGCACTCACTTGTCTCCATATGATTCCGTCAGCACCACCCTGAAACCCAATATCCACTTTCATCACCAACGACATTGCTTCTTTCTTAAGTATCACCTTATTCAGTAAAGTAATATATGCATCCAATGCTTAGCAATCGAACGCAGTGCAAGAAGATGTGATGTTGCAATGGGAACTGACTGTGCAAAACGGCACAAATAGGCGCGCAAGTGTAGTGCAGGTGAACGAGGAGCAGCAGGGATAAGTAGAGCGGAAAGCGGACGGGTAAAGTGAGACAGCGACCCTGAGCGCTCCACTGCTTTCACCTTTGTGTGTACTAACCCAGACCGACGTAGCACAGCCTCAGTGGTGGACAAATCCACGAGAATTTGCGCGGCACCGTCGCTGGCGATCACTATTCGTTTACCATTTATCATTCAACTCCCAACTTTTGCTACTAACTACACATTCAACCACTTCTCTCTTCTTTTATTCCTTCCATGCTACTTGCCATTGCTTATTAATTTTTTTAGTTTTATTGACGTTCGTTAGGAGCTCAAAGCAAGCACATCTTATTTCAAATGCAATTATGCACTTTGATGTGCTCACTCTACCCATGCTAAGGATAGGATTTCGCTGTTCATTAAAGGCCAATATACGCTCAGAAATCACAAGAACCGAAGTAAAGCACATCATTCTGCCATGTGTGTTGCATTCATGAAGCCACATTATTAGTCAACTTTCATAATTTAGTAGACACCCATTGTGGTACACTTCCATTTGACAACAGTGGAACACCTTTAGCAAACGTAGCCTCACAAAGTGGATAGACATTTACTTACCTTGCTTAAAGCCATTGAGGCATCTGCTTGCATAAGTTATTGGCCATAGTTGGTCACTTCTCGATTAGATCGTATTTGTATCACAAACGGAAGTAGGACGCGTGAGCAATGCTGCCTTCTCCATTCCATCAAGTCGTCCCAGTGTCAGCTCTACTTACCTCCTTGTCAGTGAGTTGCATGAAGAGTTACTAAACAGATAGGAAGAGCTTGTGGTATAAGTCTGAGTAATAGAGATCAGGGTAGCGCTACCTCGAAGAACGACCCATGAAAGAGGCATTTAAACGTCAAAAATGGATATTTGCTGTTCCACAATTTCGTCAACCTTCTTGAAATTTGGCAGCCTCAATTCTTTCCCTTTACTTCATAAGTCAGGTCAGGTCAGCATCGAGGGAAGCACAAGATTGAGTGCAGGGAAACCAATACTTGGCCAGAAGCTTGTCAAAGTCATTGCACTTTAGGATTGGAGCTTACCAACTTGATAGAGCATGTGCGTTTGCGCATTTTTGGTAAGTTTTGCTTGAATCTGGAAAGAAACCTTTGTAGTACATGAAACGAAATCATTTGCATTAACTCATAGGATTTAGGAAAACTAAGAAGAAATGAGGTCTTGGGCAGCAACCCTGATGCAAGTTCTGATATGTTCAAGCAAACAGCAAATTGCTTTATTTGTCGTTAACCTTTGCTTTGTTTCACGTTAATTTTTACTCCATTTTATGTGGCTGCTGAAGGTCTTGCTTGCTAAACATGCCTCAATTTCTGGCACCTTCGTGTTTGTGTTTTCATACATGACGCACATACGCTAGGGTGGAAACAAATTTGTTGTGTTTCCAAGTGCAAGAGTTGCTCAGGTGTTGATCTGACATTGTACATTATATCTACACATTTTACTGTCGAAGTGTTTCTACACCC
This sequence comes from Taenia asiatica, assembly GCA_001693035.2. Lineage (NCBI taxonomy): Eukaryota > Metazoa > Platyhelminthes > Cestoda > Cyclophyllidea > Taeniidae > Taenia > Taenia asiatica. The sequence continues at coordinate 26,499 of LWMJ02000683.1, forward strand.
ACTAATTCGCTTGGACTCGCCCAAAATTGAGTTTTTATTGTGCCCGCAACTTTGGCAAAATGTGCATTTTTAAAGTAGGTGGCTGGATGTCATGCCGTTTAGCTGTCACTTGATACTAAACAATTACGCAGCCTAATTAGATGTCGTAAATTACATCCTGCAACTTGGCACAACGCGCAGTCACTCGCAGCGTGACTAAACGCTACTTAATAACTGATTGCGGGTGAGCAAGCCGAGGTGTCAGATGGCATCGCAACACTGTCCCGACAACTAAACCTCCGTCTGCTTACTCATATCAGCATTTCACGCCTTGTGTGCCCAGCGTTTCGGACAAGCATGCAATGGATTTTAATTGAGTAACAGAAGAAGGCCATTGAGACAAACATATATTCAGGCAAGCATGAATATAATTAAGGCAGAATGAAAGAGGAACACTAGTATGGAAATCAAATCGTGGCGTAAGAGTCCACCTTCTTCTCGTAGAATGTGGATGCAAATGTGGATTTGGCCCAAGTATTGGTAGAGCGTGCGTAATACCAAGAACGATGCCCTGGATTCATAATGTGGAAGCAGAGTTCAGCGTAGAACAGGCAGTGCAAAATTCTGTGCTCAATGTTAACAGTGTGGGAGTGAGCACAAGGGACATGTAAACTTAAGCTTGTGGTTTGGTTAAATTTCTAATCCGCCAGACATGAAAATGCTGTCATCAGTTGAAAAAATACAGGGACTAATTCCACTACGTGGATTGCCTTTCCCTCTACAGTCGGCAAAATCACCACTACCCTTATCATCACCACAATTCCTTCCAGTTAAACAGATGAATGAATAATCTGCCTTCATTTGAAATCAGTTGATTGCTATGGAACTGCAGGCCACGGAGATACAGACAAACGACTTCGCGCACTCACACCGCTTGGGTTCGTACCACATGCAAGAGCCAGTAGAAAACATTTTTGTAGCTGGTTGGCTTACTTAAAGACATGCGCCGCCAAGGAAAACAAATTGGGTTGGTTTACTTGCAGCATATACTTCGCTTCATTATTCTGTCTTGCAGAAGTTAAGCTTGTGTAATCACCATGGTTTATTTATTGAGACCCTTAATCCATGGTTTATGGAAGTGACGAGATCACGTCATATGCAACTAAGCACATTTTCTGCCATCCCTTCTTGTTCTCATGTGCGCTCTTTGCAAACGCTGCATTCTTTTGAGGCTCTTAAAGCCGCGCCGCTACTGGCCTCTTTCCGGTGCTGTCACATGCACAATTATAAGAAGCGCCCACTTAACTTCCCCTCTCAATTAACATCTCAAGTCACTTCAAAAAACATTGTGGGTGGTCGACTTGATCCTTTGCTTCGCGAGGCTGCATGCGGCAAGAAAATTTCACCAGTGGATCGCACTCGCCATTACACACTTGCTGAAGATGGTGACCAACAAGTGGTAACAATGTTACCTGATTCAAGGCGCAAGCAGAATCAAATTTGGCACCCGACATGATCGTCAGGCTATGCAAACTTCGGTTTCACAAATCCTCTTCTAGTCAAGCCCTTCATTCTCCACAAGTAACACCTCTGTAATTCACCATAAGTGTTCCAGGCCATAAGTGCAGCAATTGCTTCATTTTATTCCCCACCCATGGGCCCATGCCTAATATGAGAAGATTTGTTGGTCTTAGACATCTTTACTTTCTTATGCAAGAAAAGGCTAGATGGCTTACTAATAGAGGGTTTTTGAATGGCCTTTGTCCACGTCGGGTGTAATAATCATGTTCTTAAAATGTGCCTTGCAGGCGAGAGGATAATTTAAACCTGGCTGTAGATGAACGTGGTTACCCTACAGAGACCGAGACTCACAAACTGAAAATGCTTTAAATCTTCAAGCGCATATCCTTTTTGTGGTCACAATAAAGATGAATAAAAGGATCCCACACCAGTTCTGGGTATCTAGCAAGTTGTAACGTTTAGGTTTCTATCCACACAAAGAAATGTGTCATTCTTGCGATTTGTCGATTACATGGCCACGTGTTAATCCTTTGTGATTGAATGCTGCATAGATAGCCTTGCTTTACCACAATTTTCGATACAGTGCATTTTAACACACAGAATGCTTTTGGCAAGACTGATGTACCAATTCCTCAAGGGAAGAAGCTATTTGGATTAAAAAAAATTGGAAGATCTATCAGTGGTGCCGAGTTGCTGTTGTTCACCAAAATGACTAGCTCGCTTTGAAGCAAGCCGTAAATACAAGGTGTTGTAGCATGCAGTTTACAAATGCAACTTCGACCTACACATCATTGCTCATGAATACTACCGAATTCGCAGTTGGTTTCTTCCATCACCACTACTACTAATTACTTGATAGTAGCGATGGGTACATCATGGTCCGCTGCCTATACTACGACTATTCGGACATACCTTTCTTGTGCACACCATGTCAAGAGCGACATCTGACGTTTGAGGTGTCTACTGAAAGAGCTGGCTCGTTCAGTCTGTGTGCAAGGCCTCCCACCCACTCAAAAGCCAGTAATCACATCTTCTCTATACGGTTTGAAGGAAGAGCCACTGCCCTGGGTAAATTGCGTTAAGGCACCACAAGAGGAATGCGGCCGACTCATCCAGCAAGGACAATATGCTCAACTATGTCTCATCAACCTAAACTGAGAGCTGAATAAATAACAAACGTAGTATGTAAGGATTTCCAGAACGCTTAATCAACTAACTTGAAAGGACCTGTTGTCTGTGCAGTGATGTAGACACTCGATGCTAACAATGGCAATCGCTTTGGGAGAATACAATGCACAAATTCCTTTAAAGCGAGCAAACACTAGGCGATGGATGACAAGTTGTGGATGCATTGCGGCATGCACACACCAATCATGGCCTTTCAGCGCACACAGAGCAGAGGAATATAGCAGGGTTATAGAGAGGCAAAGAAGTCAACACGAGAAGGCAATCAAACCACCATTTAGTCAATTCTCAGTCTCTATCAAGGTCAACCCCACGTTAACACAAACAGGAGCCAAGGGTGATAAAAGGAATGCACTTCACCAGTACCAAGCTTCGACTCAGTCACTTCGAGGAGAGTCGAGTGCCTCTGCGTCATCACTTCCATCGTCCTTACATCCGCATATGGGGAGGGGGAAGAAAGCGCCGCACGCACTGGCCTTTGACCCACCTTCCTCCACACAAAACGCATTCATCCTAACCTTGTTGTCACACTATACAATTTCTCAAGTAATAAGCACACATTGGAAGTGCTGACGATTTCATATTCACCCACCCTGATCTGCTGATGAGCTAGACGTGCATTCAGTGTCTGTGGCTAGCATTGTCAACAGATGAAACGAACCAACAGACCTCTAAGAGACCAGGCAACTGCATCGCAGTCGACCAGGTCAGTAGTGCTTGCACATACCCACTAAAAATCAACTCCTTCCAACCTCAAACACATTAACAGCTCTACACTTCAGCCACGTCTCTCACCGATGGAGACGCTGTGCACGTGAACACCGTAACCTCTAATCGAGAAGGTAAACCATAAGGTAGTCTCAAAACATGCGACTAATCCAAGAGCACTGCCAGAAAAGCTAAAACGAAATACATCGAACGACTTGGTCGGAAGAGGTGATACCACATCGAGCAGATAAAACCAAATTGTTGAGGTTACAAATGAAACCGTATTTACTGCATGAATACAGCAATAATAAGCGGACGCAGAAATGAAAGAATGAAGGACAAATGATGGATGGCTGCGTGAGCAAGAGATAAGAATTAATATGAAGTGGCTGAGCACTCAGCGCTGCGAATGGGTACATGGGAGAGCAATGCAAGCTTACAAAAGTAGGGGACAGAAGACGGCAGTCATTATTAGGAACCCAGCCACCCTCGCCTCCAATTCTCTAGCACCGGCTCCTTACCAGTTCTGCCAGCTTCACTGCCTTGACCACCAAAATAGACCGAATGGCGGCAGGTGAGACAACATGATTGCATGGGCTGCTTCCAGTCCCTCCGCCACCTAACCGTACCCAGCCTGCAGTGCTGCGTTCGACGATGACGCAAACCCCACCACCACTGCTGCTCCCCCATCCTCCCTCCAGCGATGCATCTGCGTCTGCACCTCCACCTCAGCTGTTCTTGGTGCTGGCTGCTATGCTGTAGAAAAGACACCTGCTCAAGCAGTGTATATTATAAGCCAAGTCCTCCCCAATCTCCCGACAATCTCACTCATGCTCCTCATGTGCCAGCTACTCAACATCTGCATTGAAACAGCTTCCAGATTCCTCTGCATCCAAACGTCTCCAACAATGCACAAGGCTTGCATACTTCAATTGACCTATAATTAATTGGAAGACTGGATAGGAAACAGATGGAAAGAAAGGTCAATGTAGGAATGATCAAATGATCGAACTTCAATCGTTTCACACAAGCAGAGGTGCTTTGTGAAATTAAGTAGGCCGCCATCATCTTATAACCCATCACCATCACCACGGTAATTGGGAGACATAAAAATAAGTTCACACAATTTCCCAAAAAACCTCTCCTAAGGCCCATTAGTCGTTGAAGCAACCAAAAGTGCGAACCACGATCCAAGCCCCTGCAACAATACTCAAGCTCGGTACGAATTTCACTCATGCAGATTGTGAACAACTGCGTCTGCAGTCCATCACAAGCATAAACAAAGCATAGCCTTTTGGGCACAGAGTGGTGCACACTCCAGACCTGCAAGTGGGCGGTCTAAGCTATAAGTGATAAAATTTTGGACCGCCTAGCAATCGAGGCAACACAATCCATTACCCGTCATAAGCTATTCCCCCAGTCAGTCACTCGACCACCAAATACATGGCCTCTTAATGCCACTGTCTGGTGGGTGAATGGCAGTCATGTGCTCAGCCTCCACCACGACAGCCGCTCCGATGTTAACATAGGGGTGAACCGCCGGCCCCATCATTGCTGGTTGTTCTTGACACATCGATCTCGAATGAGAACAGCCAAAAGCGATATGCGATTCTTCTTTACTCAAAATGGGCAGTCCTCTCAAACGCGATATCCCTTGAGTGACTTAACATCACCAAAACCAAACTGTTTAAGCCAGTCAGTTACAAGCGTTGCGTTCCGCTACTACCCGATACATCTTTTTGAATGCCATAGGAAAGTGTTTGAAGAAAGTCCGACTTTTACCTCAGCCTTGCAACCGTGTTACAGCCCAATCGCTTTCAACCAAAGGGAAGCAGGAAGCAAAGCGGAAACAGCAGAGAGCATCACATCGACACTAATGCACGCACTTTACAACGGAAACCTTAGGAACTCTTTGCACCATCGATGCGCTATCAAGCAATTCAGGTGATAAGCGAATAAATGCTGTTTGACTTCAACTACTCAAACTTATTTTAGGCATTTGAAAACGACAATGGGTAGTTTGCATAAGGTTGACAAATATTCAGTGACAGGTCACATCACAACCGCGGCATAAAATTCGCACCATTGCAGCTCAAAGCGATCAACCGAGAATTAGGAGGTCCAGACAATTCGAGTCATCGCATTGGTCTGTCTAAACAGGGATTCGTTGTACAACACAACCTCCCATCTTCGGCAATCAAACATCAGTCACGACATCTTAGAATCTTGGTCAATAGGGCTCACAAATTTTGTGAAACGGTAACTTATGGGGAGAGTGATCTTTTTGATGTCGCACAAACACTACGACACAGCATTAGCAGTGAAATCTGAAGCTGCGTCGAGATGTTGGTCAGCTGGTAAGGATCTTCAGCAGCTTTCAACAGACTTGAAGAAAGGGGGGCCGCCAAACATTTAGGCGAAATCTAAAATGACCACCGATTAGCAAAGAGGAGCTTACATTTCGGACAAAGCAAGAGTCTCAGAAGCCCTTTCCTTCCCTCCTACAAGACATCGACGAGCAGCAAGAACTACACGCGCGCCAGGTTTCGCCACCTCCAGAGCCTATGCAACCAAATCCATAACCTCCCCAACAGGCAACAAGAAAGCAGTGATAGTAGCTGAACTATCAGCTTTAGCGATTTCGTTTTCAGGTGCAGGCGCTGCACTCCTAGCACACACATACTCTGCTTTTTCTAGCGTGCATTTGATAAATGCTGTAGTCATCGTCACCTTGGAGTAAAAACCGGGGCCGAACAGCACGAAAATCAGTGTTCAGATAGAAATATCAACTTAATGCACCAACTTGATGTTGACAGTAATTAATATCCTTTTTAATAATCGTCCCCCTGACTTCATTTTTGGTAAAAAGAACGAGATTGTGATAGACCAAGCAAAATCAAGTGCTAATGTCAACTGGGCGAAAATCCAACGAAAATACTAGGAAGAAGTGGAAAAATCATGATGTGGATAAGAATGAGTCACCGAGGTTTTGACGGGTGGAGAACACCACGACCCTACGTGTTGTATCGCCTTGCTTTTGTTCGGCTCAATAAATACCAACTATCAAAAACGTGTCTGAATAAACGAATCATATAGCAAGCCACAGAAAAGGAATGACTAGCTCACGCAACTGACTTCACTCATCCCAATTCCAGCAGGTTTACCGCAGCTCAAATACTTGATTACTCTGTTGCCATCAATAACTTGTTCACAAAAAGTAAGTGCTTTTGTTTACCGAAAAAGCTCCAACGCCTAATTTACCACCCTAAATTCAGCCGATTATTGGAAACCGGTAAGGAACCAACAGTATGCAATTGACAACGAACCCATTTTAAAAAACATGACACTGAATATAGTACTTTGGTAGGAGAAGTAAACACTTACTGTGGCTCCTACTGGACGACGGTCACCAAAAAATCAGCTGCACCCACAACTGAGCAAAGGGACGAGAAATGGATCGGGTATTTGACACCTAGAATCTCACCAAGAAAGCAGCTTCTTGATTGTTCGCCTCTACGCACGTATACGCTGCCATGGGACTGCGGTTCGCCACCTAATGCAAAGGGCGTCGACTGAACTGCATGCCATCAAAGCGGACGGTGAAGAAGCGCAGACTGCCTTGGCCCTCCAATCACTGCTTTGTACAGAGGAGACGTCCTGCTTAACCTCTGCAACTGAAAAACGGGGAGAAAAAGCCTTTCAAGGAGACGAACAAAGTGTCTTCATGCAGAAATGCTCCCCGCTTTGTTTCGGCATCGACCAACTGCTGTTGGTGGGATAAGATTTACCTGAGCCGAAACGAAATCCCTAACAAAAGGCCTAAGCAAGATAACAGGACGGAAATACAGTAAGAATTTACGCTTCGGCATTTCGGAGACTAAGTTATAATGCATCCTCTCTAGCTCTAATGCTGCACGATTTTCGTTATTACTTGTTTTTAAACTCAAGGAAAAGATGAGTTGCAATAAAACCTGTTTAAAGCTATCGAAAAAGTCGACCTACTGTGCTCATTTACCGAAGTCAGCACACAAGTTCTTGCGCTTATTTCTCATCAAAGTCAGCAACAGTTATCAGGGCTGAAGCAAAGGAAGCATCATCCACCGTTTTCTCATAAGCAAGCCTTCACCTTCAACTGCCATAATAGCTACAAATTCAAAGCTTTAAATTTACCGATGCGCTACAGGCCAAAATGAAGCACAGGGAACTACACCCTACAAATGTTGCATTATTTGCCAATTTCCCTCGACAAATTTATCCTTACTTGAAGCATTAAGGACTAGGACTGTGGTTCCGCCGTTTCCATAAGATGGCTTTGTGAAACAATTAGTGCAGAACCTCAACCATTACCTTAGAATCGTCTCAAATGGCACGAAAGACTTTTGAATGAGCGCACAAAGGCAACGCGCAACCAACGAGAAAAATCAGAGCTCACGTCTACTGCTCAATTTGAAAAGAACTTAGAACCACCAGAATCAGCGAGCTTAACTATACTGTAAAAAGCAGCAAGGCCAGAAAGGAGGTTGCCGATACTAGCACTTGATTAAACTAGGTAACAGAATTCGAGTATCCAGCACAGCCACCATATAAACTATGGATGCAACAAGCCTACAAATACATAGCCAAACTAGCATGCCATTCCACAACATCAGACAAATGCAAATCAAACAAATTGAATTCCTCTCCGAATGGACACTTACATATCTGTTTCCTTTAACCAAAAGCGCCAACTGAACACTGCAGCAAAGCTCACACCAAATTCGGATTTTCACATATGCTGCTAAATATGCGTAAACGCAAAGTTTGGGCATAATGATCGTCATCGACATTAAGATTTCAATTAAATGTTAACTAAAAATGCGTAGGCTTAGAAAACAGCAAACTGCGCTCAGATCTAATTGGCAAAAAGATTTCGCCCTGATTCACTTCAGGTCTTATAAATCTAGTTTATTATGTGCTTCTTAGTCAGAGTCGTTTCGAAACATCGATACGGACTATAAGGTCATAGCAGCAAAGCTCA
>LWMJ02000684.1:0-34870 GCA_001693035.2 Taenia asiatica
TAAAGTACTGGCTTTCGCTTAATAATATTCCATGGTAGATGCTCTACTGATCCAATCAATGGGAGATTGCAAAGACCGGTTCGTGGAAAGAACGCTACTTTTGTAGTAGCTCAGCACTTAGCGATTTTTAAACGAATCGATGGTCAAGACATTAAAATTTCGGAAAATATTGGGAAAGTTGGGTTCTCTCAACCGAAAAGGCTAAGATTGCTTCAGCACCAGAAAGGCGTTTTACTGATCATCAATGCGTGCGACCACGTGAGATCACATAAATGTGCATGCAGCAGGACAACTTGCTTAACTAAAATAAATTCACTGGACGTATCTTAGGACCGAGCTTTGATTGAATTGTTGACTGCTCAACTACAGACCCTAATTTGCAAATTGACTGGTGTATCGTTTTTGGCACTACTAACATGCCGATACAAAGGGAACAGATGCTAAGATTGCTAGTCCACGAATGTTTAGCCATAAGCTCCACTTTGGGACTGCTTGTTGTGAAGCTCAACATGATTTCTTCGTAAGGGGTGGCCAACATACGGTGAAAGGAAGAGAGAGGGGTTTGCTACGCTGATATTCCAATGAAAGAGGAACGCATCCTGGTCCTATCAAACTCAAACTTCACCCAAAAAGCAATTTCGCTATAATCTGCAGCGTTGCAGTATAAAGCGTCGTTTAAGAACATGTTCGCTAGATTTGATAATAAGTCACGTTAAATTTGTCTCTCTTTTATGATAAAATAACTGGTGCAAACTCACCAGATCGCACGACATTGCACCATTGCGGCATAATATATGAAAGGATGATGGGAGAAGGATGACACACTTACTGTGGTGACGCTGGAGTGCAGCGTGAGAGAGGATCAGGATGCATGAGGCTTGCATCCTGTTCCCCGACCTGAAGGAGCCAATGCCAGAATGCACCTTACGTTATACGCCGTGAGCATATAGCAGGCTAAACGCCAACGCTTCTTGCCAGCTGTCAGATGTCAAATAATGGCAACGACAATTCTGCCGCTTGGTTTTTAATCCGTGCATCCAATTTATCATAGCAAAATCATTGCTGCAATTATCAACTTTATGTGCGTGTGTGGATGTGCTGGTCTGCTGATCACATTATGCATGTCTGCTGATGGATCATTTTAGCAATGCCATAATAAATTGCGGTGACAAGGAACGGGATTTGACTAAGTAAGGCATGCCTAAGTTAAACCTTTGGGTACGCTTCGCACCTGCGCTAACCCAGCAGCCAACGGTCAGACAGGCTGACCATTGAGTGAGAGAGTTTCATTAGGTCTACTTAAGTGATTCTGGTCCAATCAGGCATCATGAAAAGCACGGAATGTTAGATTACTATAAAAATCTTAGCTTGGCCCAGTATAATGCGATGACACTTTAATTAGTCAAGTTAAATAGTCTTTAAGACAAGAGCGTAGTAAATGTCAAGCCTTACATTTCACTTGTCGATCCATGATATTTTTAGAATAAGTAGCATATGACATGAGCATAGCGGAGTTGAGTGATAACTTCGTCTTGCAAAAATGTGACCACTCTTCACCTACAATAAATTATGCAAAATTGGAATGAAGAGGATCATTGAGCCACAGCTAAGAGCATATCATTTAGTCAGGTACGTTGATTTCCCAAGCACGCAGATTTCAGAGGCACATGGCCGTTTCCACAATGTTCATCTTGGTGTCGAGCTGGCTTTATTGGACATAAATAGACAAAATATCGTCAATTTCACTAAGAGTTGATAACATCTTGTCCTTCCAATTGCAAGCTTGATACCCAGATCTAGCCAGAGGAGTCCTAGCCAGCATCCCACTTTGACCCTACCGATGGATGCCATTTGCACGGTATGTCATCCAACCACCGACGCAGTCGTAGTGTATCTTCACGTTGCTCACCGAGCAACGAAAACTGCAAAGAGTGTCAGATTCTGCATTTATTTAGCACAAGGACCTCCCATTCATGAACAATCTGCCTAGTGATTTGTTCTTATAAACGGCACTGATGATGAGGTCAGAGGCCACATAAGTGTGCTGCGAAGAGACTTGAAATGCGCAGTTAAAGTTGCATCAGGATTAGGTGATGCTCTGATCCAGATATACTAAAACACAAATTTGCTTTTGATTTAACGGCAAATTTGGTCATAATAAAAGCGCAATGAAGGATGCATGCTAAAAGCTGTATAATGAGGTCAAATTTGAAATTTGATCTATGTGAATCGGTCACATTGCCAATAAAAAAAGTTTCAGCTGAAACTGGAGCAAATAAATAAATAACACCAACCCCCAAAGTTTATGTAAAAATGAGGCACGATTTTAGTTTAGCATATGAAAGGAAACGATTTAACAATGTCTGTTACGTCCAAAATTACTGCGTTATTAGCGTCTGTTAAGTCTGCGATTGATGCAGACCTTGATTTTAAATACGTCTCACATGCATTTTGAAAAATCAACACGTTAATCTGTCATTTGCCACAGCGATGCGTTGGACGATTTGCACACTTAAAGCGAGTACACGCACACGCATACCCACGTGCCCTTACATGCACCGCTGCAGAGAGAGAAGTTGAAATACAGTAAAGTTGCATGCTTGCACCATTCTCCCATTTTAGTGTCAGGCCACTACCCAGCTAAAGCACCAAGTTAGTTGTACAAATTTAATTCGATCACCCAGTCCAATTCCGCATCAGCCGTCTGGCATCTCATCATGACAATGCAGCATAGCCAAGATGTTCTTACTGGAGTTCCAGTGGTGTTTTTGCGTCTGCTTCTAAGGTAGCCCTTCTACTTTCTTCTGGAGTTAAGTGATGGTGGTGGTTCAACAAAATGCAATTTGCGCCTCTATAAGGCGCTTCATTTGACTGACTCATGCTGATGGTAGGACACCCTACGAGAAAGAAATTAAGCTCATTAGTAAAGCTAATGTGCCCCCTAAAATAATTTTACTTGAATAATGGCAATCGTTTCTACTCAACCGTCCATTTTTTGAGATAAATTCTGATTAACGTATGGAGATTTTTGTTATTTAATACCACTGCAGTTCGAAATATTGTCGCACCCACTTTGCTGCATTTTGTGCGAATCGTCCGCTTACGATGCTAATTAGCAAAGTTCAATGCAATAAACTCGCCTTTAAAAAGCGTGTCAATTGTAAACTAAAAGGGTCATTTTTTCCTTTTGATAGGTGGAAGGGCTGCGTGATAAAGCTAATCTACACTGACCTTATCGTTTGATCCTTGCCTATGCGGCTGTTAGTTATGTCTACCGTTTTGTCTTGACGGCTGACCAACAGAAGCAATTCGAAAGTGTGGTGCTATATGTCTTCGACTTCCAACAAATAATTGCAGTCTCCCTTATTCTTGGTTTTTACGTTCAGTTGGTGTTTTCTCGCTTTTGGGAGCAATTCAAGTGGGTGCCATGAATCTTCACGCCACCCTTGGCAGTTGCTGGAGCTATTCAAGGCGAAGGAAGAGCCAGAGCAATCAGGCGAACGTGCGAACGATGCATGAATGCCAACTTCGTCATCGAGGCATCCCGGCTTTGTGTGGCCGCAAGAAAAGATTTCCCGCCACCCAACACCTCGTTAAGGCTGGCAAGTTTCATCGCGTTATAGTTCTTTGCTAATGCGTTTAAAGCACAGTTTGATAACACTTTTAATGTGTGTGAGTAGAGGGAATGCAAGACCAAACGCCTGCTCGCGAAATCATAAAAAATCAAGGTTATGAAAGAACGTTATTGTATAAAAGACTAACCCCAAATTGTATTCTGGTAGTAAGAAGTTGATGAGATCTATAAGTGTTACTCTATGGGAAGAAAAATACCGGGTTTCCAACTGGAGACTTGAGGTTCTAGATACTCAAATTTGTGCCTTATGGCTTCCCTGAAGAAAGAATAGGCATGGTATTTTAGTTCACTTTATTATTAGCGAAAGACACGATATGAAAGGATGAGTTGTCAGGAGCAGTTTCTTATGTGCACTACCAATGGTGCTGACATTGCTACCGTCACCAATAATGTCCCTAACACGAGCTCTAAAGCTGGCCTTCCATGTCGCGCTAACGTAGTCTATCTGAGTAGCTGCTGCAATGAGTTTAGGGGATGGTTCTTCCTGACTTGGAACTTTCCTCTCTCCGAAGTATCTTAGCTCAACGCGAGGGTGACCAAATTGACTCAATGGATCCAGTTGCAGCTCAACCATTCCTTCCCCTGGTATGGGCTACGGCAATCTCAATGCGTGCCGAATAGGATGGTTACATTTGCAACCCCTCACGTTCTAGTCAGTCTAATTCAGGTAAACACAACAAGTGGATTATGGAAAAGGTTCCTCTTGTTAAAAACCATCCTAAGATCCTATACTCCATACTGTCATCAAACTTAACTGCAGGATGTTGCCCCATCCTCTATAGTCTTCGACGTGTCCGTAAGTGTTGGTTGCACAAATTTTTGACAGTAGTATTCGATAGTTGCATAGGTGATAGAACAGGTGGTGAAGCCAAAGGTATAATGACGCTAAGTGTTGTCTTCTCGCGGACACTACTGGAACAGCCGCAACGGATAAAATGGGAATGGGGAAGTAAGAGGCTGAGTGATATCATTCCCAAGGGTGTGGATTTGTTCAAAATTGAAGGTAATCTAACATGGGAATGACATAGACCAATCGTATTAGTAGGCGATGCCAATCTAACGACATGATTATAGGTCAGCGAATGAGCTACGCCGCATATTTACATTGATATATTGACATTGAAATAAGAGCTTGCCTTTTAAGGCCTGTTAGACAAAAGAAAACGTGAGAGGTGCTTTTCACAAGAGCACTGATGGTGGTGATGGGGAGTAGAGAATTGGCAAAAGGAGGTAATGCTTGATTTAGCAATTTAGTCTTGGACTTTATCATTGATACAATACGTGGTTGTTGACTTTGGATTATGGATTGTAGGTAATAAATGGATTTTGGGAGTCGTTGCTAAAGCCGTTTCTCATAAACAAAGTCTGCGTTCCATTGGTCTACACACAGGTGAATTGCCATTCGCTGGTATCTCCCTAAGCAAATCAATAATTATTTTATGAATGGATAGATGAGGTGCTTTTCATTCCGTAGTATCAGCTAGCCCTAAGGTATCATAAGACATTACATTGAATAATATGCCTAACATCATTCTACCTACACTTTCTTTGTCACAAGATAGACTTGAGGTTCTAGATACTCAAATTTGTGCCTTATGGCTTCCCTGAAGAAAGAATAGGCATGGTATTTTAGTTCACTTTATTATTAGCGAAAGACACGATATGAAAGGATGAGTTGTCAGGAGCAGTTTCTTATGTGCACTACCAATGGTGCTGACATTGCTACCGTCACCAATAATGTCCCTAACACGAGCTCTAAAGCTGGCCTTCCATGTCGCGCTAACGTAGTCTATCTGAGTAGCTGCTGCAATGAGTTTAGGGGATGGTTCTTCCTGACTTGGAACTTTCCTCTCTCCGAAGTATCTTAGCTCAACGCGAGGGTGACCAAATTGACTCAATGGATCCAGTTGCAGCTCAACCATTCCTTCCCCTGGTATGGGCTACGGCAATCTCAATGCGTGCCGAATAGGATGGTTACATTTGCAACCCCTCACGTTCTAGTCAGTCTAATTCAGGTAAACACAACAAGTGGATTATGGAAAAGGTTCCTCTTGTTAAAAACCATCCTAAGATCCTATACTCCATACTGTCATCAAACTTAACTGCAGGATGTTGCCCCATCCTCTATAGTCTTCGACGTGTCCGTAAGTGTTGGTTGCACAAATTTTTGACAGTAGTATTCGATAGTTGCATAGGTGATAGAACAGGTGGTGAAGCCAAAGGTATAATGACGCTAAGTGTTGTCTTCTCGCGGACACTACTGGAACAGCCGCAACGGATAAAATGGGAATGGGGAAGTAAGAGGCTGAGTGATATCATTCCCAAGGGTGTGGATTTGTTCAAAATTGAAGGTAATCTAACATGGGAATGACATAGACCAATCGTATTAGTAGGCGATGCCAATCTAACGACATGATTATAGGTCAGCGAATGAGCTACGCCGCATATTTACATTGATATATTGACATTGAAATAAGAGCTTGCCTTTTAAGGCCTGTTAGACAAAAGAAAACGTGAGAGGTGCTTTTCACAAGAGCACTGATGGTGGTGATGGGGAGTAGAGAATTGACAAAAGGAGGTAATGCTTGATTTAGCAATTTAGTCTTGGACTTTATCATTGATACAATACGTGGTTGTTGACTTCGGATTATGGATTGTAGGTAATAAATGGATTTTGGGAGTCGTTGCTAAAGCCGTTTCTCATAAACAAAGTCTGCGTTCCATTGGTCTACACACAGGTGAATTGCCATTCGCTGGTATCTCCCTAAGCAAATCAATAATTATTTTATGAATGGATAGATGAGGTGCTTTTCATTCCGTAGTATCAGCTAGCCCTAAGGTATCATAAGACATTACATTGAATAATATGCCTAACATCATTCTACCTACACTTTCTTTGTCACAAGATTCACTCTTACACTTCCTCTCGACTTTTTCCATGTGTCTTATGCTAATACTCCTGCAATCTTTCCTCCACCAACCAGTTGTACTTTCTTGTTATTAATAGCAGCAGTAGATGGCAGTGAAAGCGTGAACGGAGGAGAGCAGAAGCTAAGCATGTTTACTCATTTGGATGCCAAAACAAGGAAAGCGGGCACATTACCTTGCAATAGCCGTCAATTCCTATGCAGTCGGAAGGTGTGTAAAAAGGAAGCAATTTACAAATCAAATGATGCAGAAGATACAAAGGCCCTAGAAGAAGTCTTGGACTTATTTGCAACTGATTCATCTTAGAGTCGGTGGGACGCAGCGCACGTGGTGTTGTATAGTGACTGCCACTGGTGTTAGCCGGAGACTCAATAATTCGTGTTGCCACCATCAAGGAATTACTTGGATATTAGCCTACTTTAAAGGGAGATAGGTATTTTCTCACTTTTTTTCTAAAAGATAAAAGCACTCCACCATTTCTGATTGCACCACCGCGAAGCTATCAATGGAACTACCAATCGAGGTGTTACAGGTAAATTTGAAAACAGGCCCACAAAATGTGTGTTAAACCACAAGAAGTGGGATGTAGTGAGATTATTTAGTTGCAAAACGGTTGTTAAATCATGCCTATTTTTAATGAATTGACTGAGGAGGAAACAGAAAGTCTCTTTTAACACATTTCAGGTGGTCACACTGGCTGTCTACTCCTACTTCATGTCATCCATCATTGGTCGTCATTCCATTGTCAACACATCGGATTACTCTAAGACATTCAGGAGGGACTACTATGTTCCGCTATACACGATTCTCGAGTTCATTGTATACATGGGTAGGTTGAAGGTAAGTAATCCATTGCTGTCTTACGTGGGCTAGACATTCCATGCGGCAGACACATGTGTGGAGAAACAAGTTCCATTACAAATAAGTTATTAGACCAAAGATCTGTTAAAATTTACAAATTTTTGCCCTGTTAGTGCTTGCTATTTACTAGAGAGTCGAAGCCGTATTGAAATTCAAAGTAATCGTAGGGTTCAGTTATTTGACGCCTCAATTTAACTTGCACCTACTAATGACACGCAATGAAGTGTGCTGTTGCCCTGGCAGCAACGCGTTGTGTGCTGAAGTAACATGGGCACAGGGAACGAAAATGCCTTACTTCTTGATTACATGTCATTTTAATAGCATGCAGTCATTGCAATCGCTTCTAGCTCCAATTCGTGACTGCCTTGAATTAAGTTGATCGAAATCGTGTCTGAGCATTCCATAGGGTGCTTTTAAGGGCTAAGTAGGGACGTCATACCGCCTTGTAACCAGTAACGGTGGATAGGTATTTGTTTGTGGTCCAAGGTATTGCCAGCCATGACGCTCTAACAATTAAATGGTGCTTTTACGGAACAATGATAATTTGATGTGAAATTGATAAAGGAAATGCTAGAAAAAGGCCACGAGGAGATTTGATCAACACAAGACAGACTTCATTGATGCTATTTCGGAATCCCTTTTGCTGCGTGCATGCGACAACATGGCGTAACGCTCTTTGCACCAAATCCTCTATAGGTGTTTGGATATTAAGGAACTGTAACCAATTGGGACGAGTTACATAACTGGTATTATTCTGGTACATGCAGCAGCAAGTTGGTGGCACAAATAATCGGTTAGGTAGTAGCGCGTGACGACTCTTTCCACGCCAATGCACCACAAACCACCACTGGACTTCTACTTAGTGTTACCTTGAGAGTAGGATCTGCAACCCATGGTAAGTCGCCACGGCAATGTTTGACAGTACGAGAGTGGGTGGACGAGGCATCTCTGCATGCCAACTTAGCCACCTGCGTCGAACCAATTTTGAGTTGTTAAAAGCTACTAAACGGCACTGTGTGCGCCTTCGCGACTCCATGTAGCTGCCTCATTACATGGCGTACTTCTTCCTCCAACCTTCCAAATACTAAGGCTCAAATCCTTGCCTGTAACTTTTGAGATGAAAAATGGAATATTCTATCGGTGTTAATGGAAACGCTTTTAGCAATGATCGCACATAGGAAAGCATTTTCCGCCGCTCAAAATCATAACTACATGGAAAGAATAAGATGGAGTCGAATGCAGACAGTAAGACGCTGCATTTGAGCAGCCTGGATTCATATATTGAGGTAGCACAGATACACCAGATTTGCGACTTGAAATTAGATTTATAAACCAGTTGTTCTTATTGTACGGAGAAAGAGCACTAAACCATCGGCGGACTAGTTACTTTCTACCTTCTGATTTGTCAAACTTTGTACTAGGCTGTCAATTGATTTCAACAGACTTGTACCAAAGACAGCTGACACATGCCAGCGCTAGTTTCTGCAGTGTCAGTTGGGTCTTAGGTGTGCCTCTTATCCCTCAGTTCAGTACATTGGTCGTCGAGATGCTGGTCAGGTTTGGAGGTGCTGTTCCTGTACAGTGGACTTATTGGTTTCGCATAGATCATGGGCTTAAGAATATCCCTGCCCTAAGCAAGCCATAGAGATGGCACATCTGAGATTAACCAGGCGTTGCGGCCCGAATTGTTGCTGCTCTTAAGGCCATGGAGGCATTTTGCCCGATCGCGCACTGCAGACTTGTAGAGAAGTCTGCAAAAATACAGACAAACAGGAGGCATTTAAACCGGTCACAAGTCATTTTCTTCAATTCGAATCGGCTTTGCTGATGAATGACCGTCTACATAGATCACAGAGTCCTCATACTGCACTATGGTACATCTAGGCAATTGTAATTCAGGTTGTCTTGCGGCACTTATGCAGTCAAGACAGAGTCTAATTTTTCGCAGACACCTGCAGACTATCATTTGTTCTTTTGTCCCACTGTCTGCGTTCTCCGTGATTAAAATTAAATTTTTGCTCAGATCGAAAGCCATCCTCATGCAATGGAACTCTATGCTGATGACAACATAACCAGCTGATTGGCACTGGTCAGCGTTTGCGCAACTTGTGTCTTCTGAAGAGCCCCTGCTTCAGCTACTGTTCGAGTGGTGGCTTGAACACTGACGTATCCATAATTTACTTTATCCAATCAAACTGCCACAAATTACTAAAACCTTCGTAAGCGGGAAGAACTCGGGCCAAAACTCTAGCTAGTTTTTGGCTGGAAACTCACGACTTTTTACAAAGCAAGTTGGTTCACTAATTAACTCTTCAAAAGTGGTTGGTGCATGGTCAATATCCCCTAAGGAGGGAAAAGTAAACGGAGAATGTTAAAAAAGGAATAATTTTCCAAGTACACAGCTTTGAAACTCGACAACTATTTCTCCTGTCAATTCAGAAACGTTATGTTACAGGCTACAGCACACCAAAGTAAGAACGCAATTAGATTCTCCTTCAAGTATCTTTTCTTTCCTTAAATTCTAGGCGCTGAACTGTCACCATTAATTTGTTTCCCTTTTAATCCAAAAGTTGGCTGAAACCTTGGTAAATCCAATGGGCGAGAATGATGAAAACTTTGACATCAACGCCATAATTAACTTCAATTGGAGTGTAAGTAGAAAAATAAATCAAAGTTATTGCGCGTTTCTGGAAAACAAAATGTCTAAATGAGTAAAGAAATGCATGACTTGTGTCGCAGTGTGTTCAAAAAAATATTAATATCTTACGATAACAAAGCGCAGCTATGTGATGCCTAAGCTCTAACTTCCTTGGAGTCAACCTGGTGATACTACCATATGAAATCACCATCAATGACATGAGTGTTTGAGGAGGGCTGACATTTGTCATTACGTTTAGCTTGTCTTCTCTGGAGGAGTGATTGCTTCACCACTGTTTTAATAGATGTAGTGCAAATCGGAAGTCTAGTCGGCTGTCAGCAACGGTTGCTGCTACAGAAAGTTTCTCTCATCTTTGTGACGTGGTCAATTTGCATTCTTTACGTTGAGCCAGCGCTTTGCTTCTAAGATTGATGAGCAAAAGAAGTACGATAGACAACATGAGAACGAGACCTCAATGACAAGAGGATGGGCTGGCATACGTATACGGAATTCGATACAACTCTCTAGCATCTACAAACTACTGCAAATCATCGGACAAAGGTATGCCAAAAACGCGTAATCCTTTTGTGTACAAATGTGTACATTAAAATTACTGTTAAACGCGTAATTTTATGATCTGGGTAGGGTTTACGGACAAACTGTGACTAAAAGCATCGTGAATGGTTACTCATGCTTGGCACAAAGGCTTTCAAGAGAAAATCAAATAAATTTTGCCTTTTAGAATTGCCATTTTCCTTTGGTGTTTACCCATTAATACTTACCCACTACGCATTAGTCATTCATCGTCGAATCCCTAAATATTCGTGGTGTGTATAAAATGGGCTCCAGCTCGTTTGGTAAGGGCAAGGCTCCAATTGCAACTATGATCTACCCACCCACCATTACATCTAGCGTGTTTAAATATTATTGCTTCAGAAGCACTTAAAACCAATCAAGTCGGCAGAAGCTATGCTTATAATCTTAGCAGCACCCAAAAGTTTATTTTGCACCTCTTTCTTAACTCTTCTTTGTGAGTAACGTTTTTGTCCATTTACTACGATGAGCGGACGCCTTTTGTGAATTAACAGCAATAATAGTGAATACAATATTTTGTCTTTTTAAGTCAGAAAAGGCCTAACGTGGCTAAACAAAGCTAAACTGCTGCAAAATCATCGAAAATTATAAGGGACTCTATGTTTGGCACAATTTTGCTAATGGAAATGCATGCGGATTTGGAACGAGTCAGTTTCACATTGCTATGCTTTCAGTGCTGAAACCTTAGTAGCAGTGCCTAAAAGTTTCGACATTAATAGTGGGCTTTGCTATTTCTGTTACTTCTTCTTAGTAGGTCTATTAAGTGTCAAATTTACTTAGTGTATCTCGGAAGTATAAGTGACAGATCAGGATTTGAACTGGTAATGCTGAAACCAAATTTCAAGACGCGTGTGGAATTTCATGGGATGCAGATTAAGGTGCTTCATGCGCAATGATACACCGTAACTTTGTGTAGCATTTCTTATATTTAAAAGAATAAAACCCTACTACTAAAAGCTCGCCAGTAGTTGACAGATACGCTGCTTTGGGCTGAGATCGGTGATGGCGACAATAATGTTAACATTACATATTCCTACGTCTAGAAGTATAAAAGTTGGGAGTTTGCAGCCGTTTACATAAAATCAGACAAGTTGTATTTAATGCTTATTGCCTTTAGGGAACTGAGCAAGGCTCTGAAAGAAAATTCTGAGATGCGACTGATGATTTGCTCGAAAGCGGCGGAATTTACTGGGCAAACGGTGCAAGCTGTACCTGCTGATTCGACAGTCGAGCACGAAGACGTGGCAAGTCGAGCAAAAGAAATTTAAAAGTCCCTTATTGCTACAGTTTGGTAAAATGCGTCAGAGTTGCCTTTCCGTGATGAGTACTTGTTTACCTTGAAAAGCCGTCTCTGCCTATAGATTCCCACCAAAACTAGGTAGATCTTGCAAGCCCCAAGTTGCTCAAGTTATAGGGCATGTGCTGCTTGCTTACGAAAACTGAATCAAGTTTTTGGCATTATTGTTTATTTAATGATCTCTGCAGAGGCCAGTAGCTGCAAGCGAAGAACATATCTTTATTAACACCCGTATTTGGCTATTTACTCAAATCACTGGCTTAAAGGTGTCTCTTATAGCAGTAAATTTTTACAGGTCAATGTGAGTGAATTTGTACCTACCGATCACACACTCCTTAAATGGCCATTCTGTCATCGACATTGTTCTCCGACCCTATCTTTCATCTACTGCCAGCAGTTGAAGTAAAAGTGATGAAACTCGTTTTCTTAACATTCTTCACCGAGCTCTAAAATCGAGCTACTCACATTTGCCCTTTTATGCATCACCTCTAATGGACGAGAGCCATTCTCTATGCATCGGTGATAGAATAAAATCAATTGATCCAGCCTTTAGGAATGGCGTAGCTTCCGCGTTGGCAAAATTGACGCAGATGGCGTTTCTGGTGTCCATTGCTAGTAGCAAGGTGTCTCACCACTTTTACTGGGTAGCATTGCAGGGATATTAGGAAGATGTGGGTTTCTCAGCCTGGCAAATTTTAAATTAGTCACAAGTCAGCTGATCAGAGAATTATGGTTAGTCGTTGCTGCAGAATGTAATCAGTGAGCTGAGGATAAATGCGTTGCTACAAAGTCGCAGTCCTCTCATTCGAAAACGACATGCTCACTTAATCCTTCTGACGAAATTTTCAGTTCTTTGGATGGATAATAAGTATCATTCAGTAGATGTATACCATTTGCATAATGTTAGAAGATGCCAGTGGATGAAGCCTAACAATTCCGCAGTTAGTGACAACATGGCCATAGTATGTATTTAAAAACACCAGTACGTGACGCATTACTGCTGCATTATGCCTATTGTACGAAAGATAACGACTCCCAACCGCTATAAACACTATGGAAGCAATCACCGCATTAGTGCAGCATTAGCATTCCCCCTCAACTCACTAAATTTTTGTCCATCCACATGACTGCAGTGACTTAAACCCCTTGAATGGCTCCACCAAGAATAACTTAGAGATAAGTAAGCAAACTTTCTGATAATCCAAATGACTTGATAGTAAGCCGTGGCAGAGGAGAAGAGAGTCCCATCTAGACACCTTTTAAAGAGCTTGTAGGTCAAGATAACTAGAAGTCTGCTGCATGTAAAAGTGCAAACATAGCAAGCAGCCTTCGTTGTGAAATAGCCTACCTGGAAGAACAATTAAAAGTTTTGATGTATCAATGATTGCTAGCAATGCCAGGGAAGGTTTGAGTGTGAAGGGAAGAGAGGCATAAGTAGCATTATTGTGTAGTGGATTGGACATTGGTAGACAGACTGTGGGATCTTACAGGACTCTTAAGGTGAAATGAAAATGCACCCATTGTGCCTAGGGCTATGCATGTGGTCATCACATTTTGCTCTGCCATTGCACTTCCAACGTGCGCACCTATGTGCGATTGCATGTTAGGACCATAGCAGCGTTTTATATGCACCACCACTTTATGTCCATATTGCGTCCCATTTTAAGGCTTACATCACTTGAAAAGGGCGCACCTACAGTGAAGCCTCCAAATTCTGTGGTTTAAGCATACTTACGAAAGCAACAGTCCTTCGCACCAAGCTCATGCCTAAAGTAAGAGGATGCCTTTTACATTCTTTTCCTCACTAGTACATTAAACAACTAACGAAAATAATATTACCTCTAAGCGGTTATTTCCTTATTGAATCCATTACGCTATGATAGATTTTTTGTCAGGTCTTGCAGCGAGGATGCGTTGGGCTTAAAATATTATGTAACTCAGCGCTAAAAACCAGATCAGTAGTATACGTAAAACAGCTAAACCTTTTAAGCATAGTCGTACAGCGTTAAAACGTCATTGGACAGGTAATCATATCCATACCTTGGTAAAATACGAATTAATGTGGCCATTAAATAATGATTGGATCTCGTGCTTTTTTCCGAAGTCCTTAACACGGAAATTCGCATTTGAAAAGTCATTTGTAAAAAAAATTAAAGTAGTAGCTGCGATGTTTTCAATGGGTTGGTGGTTCCATTTTCCTTCACAGTCGCCCATTTCAATGGATGCATAAGCATTTCGAGAAATGCATAATCAATGCACAACAAGTGCAATCTTATGGCCTGATTGTTACTGTTCCTACAAGTTCTTGTATATCCATCAAATCATTTATGCATGAAGAAGTAATTAGAGCCAAATATGGAAGCTTAAAGCTGTTTTATAGGCGAAACGCTGAAAGGTGAGCGCAGAAAATGCCCACTAAGATCCAAAATGCACGAGCTGCACGAAAAACGTCTTAATTCATAAATGTAATCGTTTTGCACTCGGAACAAGATCAAAAATTTCCAACAAGGTTAGCAAAGTTCCTCGTTACCAATCATTTTGGGCATGTGCTTTTAAATCACATCGAAATGCGGAGTCAGGTCGGTATTCCTTCCGGTATCCATGACCACCATTTTTGTCAACGTGTCTTCACCAGTTAATCTCACTTCCCTGCGCACCTTAATATAAAAACAATGTTGTTATGCCTAACTTAGATTTCTACCAAAAGCTCCAAAATTTTAGATTATTTATGCACCGTTATACGTTCTCCTTTCAAGACATCGTGCACATCACAAAGTCGGTCATTGACCGACTGGCCTATTCTCAATCTCAGACGAGACTTTGAATGCCTATTTCGGTTAATGGTTGTCGTAAACATTTTATGCACTGCATGATACTGGAACTCAGTTTTGAAATGTGCAAATCTTTTCTTCCTACAGGAATTCATTTCACAACTGGAATCTTTAATACTAACACAAAAAACAGACCACTGCTCGTTGGGGAAGTGCAATAAGAAAACCACTGCATTATGTTAAATGCATCAGCTTATTTTGATTTAAGCATTTCAGTTTAGCGAATTAAAACTCACAGGACCATGTGCCACATCAAAATTTCCGTTCAACGTTACCTTACGGCTTGTAAATAATAAGTAGCAAACACCACCCAAATCATATCCAGTTTCTTTAAAAGCGAATGACTTTCTGCAAGCTCTGTCACTAGAACGATTTGCATTCTCGGTCTCTGTTCCTCACCGGTAAAAACGTCATTGGACAGGTAATCATATCCATACCTTGGTAAAATACGAATTTATGTAGCCATTAAATAATGATTAGATCTCGTGCTTTTTTCCGAAGTCCTTAACACGGAAATTCGCATTTGAAAAGTCATTTGTAAAAAAAATTAAAGTAGTAGCTGCGATGTTTTCAATGGGTTGGTGGTTCCATTTTCCTTCACAGTCGCCCATTTCAATGGATACATAAGCATTTCTAGAAATGCATAATCAATGCACAACAAGTGCAATCTTATGGCCTGATTGTTACTGTTCCTACAAGTTCTTGTATATCCATCAAATCATTTATGCATGAAGAAGTAATTAGAGCCAAATATGGAAGCTTAAAGCTGTTTTACAGGCGAAACGCTGAAAGGTGAGCGCAGAAAATGCCCACTAAGATCCAAAATGCACGAGCTGCACGAAAAACGTCTTAATTCATAAATGTAATCGTTTTGCACTCGGAACAAGATCAAAAATTTCCAACAAGGTTAGCAAAGTTCCTCGTTACCAATCATTTTGGGCATGTGCTTTTAAATCACATCGAAATGCGGAGTCAGGTCGGTATTCCTTCCGGTATCCATGACCACCATTTTTGTCAACGTGTCTTCACCAGTTAATCTCACTTCCCTGCGCACCTTAATATAAAAACAATGTTGTTATGCCTAACTTAGATTTCTACCAAAAGCTCCAAAATTTTAGATTATTTATGCACCGTTATACGTTCTCCTTTCAAGACATCGTGCACATCACAAAGTCGGTCATTGACCGACTGGCCTATTCTCAATCTCAGACGAGACTTTGAATGCCTATTTCGGTTAATGGTTGTCGTAAACATTTTATGCACTGCATGATACTGGAACTCAGTTTTGAAATGTGCAAATCTTTTCTTCCTACAGGAATTCATTTCACAACTGGAATCTTTAATACTAACACAAAAAACAGACCACTGCTCGTTGGGGAAGTGCAATAAGAAAACCACTGCATTATGTTAAATGCATCAGCTTATTTTGATTTAAGCATTTCAGTTTAGCGAATTAAAACTCACAGGACCATGTGCCACATCAAAATTTCCGTTCAACGTTACCTTACGGCCTGTAAATAATAAGTAGCAAATACCACTCAAATCATATCCAGTTTCTTTAAAAGCGGATGACTTTCTGCAAGCTCTGTCACTGGAACGATTTGCATTCTCGGTCTCTGTTCCTCACCGGTACCTTTAAGATGTGCACTTGACCTGATAAACCAAATGTTTGTCATCATCCTATGACCGCCTTCTGAGCTTCATTGTAAAATTACTCATGAAATCGCCTGCGCTATCGCTGCTCATGACCTCCATTTGGCCTGTTCCCTCATTAAGAAGTATGAAGCCCATGACACGATGTCTGAACGCACCTCAAAAGCACGCCCTCGGACCGTGCATAGGGAGGGAATGAGAGCTTCTTATTTAGACTTACTACGCTAATGAAAAACACTATGTATTGACAGAGACAATGGGTGCACTGACAGCTGTTACTCATTCACGGCAACCTTTTAAGAGTGAAATAGGAAACTACAACTCATTGATCGCATTGGTAACAAGAAAAAATTGTTATCGCATGAATGAGCCCTCAGCCTCGTAATCAAATAACTTAGAGAACCGTTTAATCTAACACATGCAAAGCCTTCTCATACTAGTTATATCTTGTTTCAAATGTCATTTGAGTGCCTTGAATAAAGTGCAATATTTATGGTGCATATAAAACCTGTGGCTACATTTTGCGGCTAAAACTCACAAATGCCATACGAGGCAAAATTATTTACAGCTGTGACTTTAAC
Organism: Taenia asiatica; assembly: GCA_001693035.2. Taxonomy (NCBI): domain Eukaryota; kingdom Metazoa; phylum Platyhelminthes; class Cestoda; order Cyclophyllidea; family Taeniidae; genus Taenia; species Taenia asiatica. The sequence goes on from LWMJ02000684.1 coordinate 17,018, forward strand.
AAAATACCACTAAACATATACTTGCGAATTTAGTCCACGTTGCCTAAGCACATCGATCCCGTTGGAAAAATCGTATTTTATTTAAGCCAAACTGATTTATTGCTTTAGACATACCTGCCCAATGTAAGTAAGCTTGACAAGATCGACTTAACTGCAAACTCGAAGAAAGATTGTATTAAGGGATCCCTCCGCATCCATCAACCACTTACCTTTAATAGCTTACTCACACATAACCCGAAGCTATATTGGGGCTCTTATACGTATAAGCTTTAAACATGTAATTCAACCATTTTTAGCCTAAAACCAATGTTAATAAACTATTTTGGTAGATAACTTGAGGTCCTGAATCTAGGAATAGCTAAGTGAATGGCAGCACAAAACCTAAAACATTGCTGACTTAGGCAATGTGTCCTGTCAAATGGAAGTGAGTGCTTGCATGTTTTGGCTCACCAGTGACTTCCGCACAATCATTTGAGGTTGTACAAATTAGCTTTTATCTACTCTATCACCAATTCATTCATTTGAAGCTGCGAACATGCTAGAAATGTTTTTTTTCTCCTTTTACACATGTGATGAAAATTTTGCATTCAGGTATGCAGAAATGATGTAGCAGGCTAATAAACACAGTCGGCAATGATGCTTGCTTAACTACTAGATAGCTATAACATTCAAATGTAGCGAAAACATTTGAGTTGATTTACACATGACGGCACCTGATCAGTGTGAAAGGTGCTGTGTAATTGAGTTGCGTAAACAAAATCAAGATTTGATGATGCTCATTTTCACTTCCCTTCAGCTATCTTGCAATAGCAAAATAGACCAACTGTTGCTGTGCTACGATGTAATTACTAAACTTCCATAAGTGCAAACCGCCAAAAGAGAAGAAATATAAATGTCTGATTTTACCTATATTGGCCAGATTGAAAATACTTCTCCTTTACGCGTATGGAAGCAAAGGCCCCACACACCCTTTCTAGTGCGCCTTAATCGCATGAAATTTCGCGAACTATTCACTGCCTCAGAAGAATCGATTTCATGCAGCCACCAAGATTAGATACTAAGAACCTTACTTGGAAATTATTTTTATAGGAACTACTGCTAAACACACACCGTCCCTTGGGACTGATGAGAAATTAGCAGTGGCAGAGACCAAATGCAGTAAAGTGACGATATGCCTTCAATTGACCTAAAAATCACCCACTGGTTGGTAAGGTCTTAAGAAAAATCAGAATAAAGTTGGTGCGGCAATTTACAGTTGGCAAACGATTGCTATGGAGAATTGTTTGGAGATGAAAACGAGAGTTGAAAATGTCCACAGTAAAAATAGGTAAATACAATAGAAAAATTTGGTCGAGAGGATGGAAACATGGTGGCCAAATGACCATCCATGGGAAGCAAGCCACACACATAGACTTTTGCGAATAAATATTTGTATCTTTACTGTAGAGCAACCTTTAGTCAAACTACCATGGAATCCAATTTCTAGGCATTTTCGGAAAAAATATTTTTTTTGGATTGATTCCATTGGATCTTTCAAAAAGCTGATTTGAAGAAAAAGCCATCGAAATTGTGGATGCTGTTTCCTGGTAGTTCAGAATGCTGCAGGACATTCCTTTTAAAACATCTAGAAAAGAAAATCTCTTGGCCAATTTCTTTCCTTCACGATCAATATGCCCACAGTATGCAAAGTCTCTGCTGTATATTGGAGTTCCATGTACCAGTGATTTGGATCCTAAAGAGGCCACCAACCAAATGGTCAGCATGTAAGGACTTTTAACAGAAGAATAGGATGGTTTGGGTGAATTAATCAGCATCGAAGTGAAGGAGTGGCATATGAATGAGGGCCGAAGAGCTGGTAAGTGAGGGCTGATGCTAAGTCAGGAACTAAGTCTAGGGCTAGCATTATGGGTGAAGCCATTATTGACTTAATCAATGGCTGAGGCGTTACGTTGTCCTAGCCATACACACTCAGATTAAAGTTTCGCCTTGGGATTCGGGTCAGAATTGGCATGCTTATGCAAAAGAGAATGGGCTAATCGGAGGGAAGTGAATATACTCGGTACTCATTTAATCTTGCAATACGTTATTAATTATGGGAAGCATTGGAAAGCCGGGCATGGAACTTTTATGCTGCAGACGTCTATAGCAATGTAACTGACGCTAGTAGACAAACCAGAAATAAGGCACTATCAATGCATGCAAAATAAGTGCATTCTACTTAAAGATTGTTAGCATTGACTCAGCATAACAAGTGACAATAAACGGCGCTAGCGTTAGCTATATGCAATGGAAGTCTGAGTTTGTTGCCAGAAGCAGAACTGATCGTTTTCTTGGAAGTAAGAAATCCAATGTTTACATAGTCACTGCTTCTAAAGGTAAATTGATTATTTGGGGCTCTAATAAAGAAATAGATGACTAGACTGCTGAAATCTTGGACTTAACTCCTACAAAAGGATGTTAAAACTGTGTTAAATGCGCAGAACTATCTCAAAAATTCAGATCAAACCCGATTATTTTGACACAAACGTACAACCTTCCATGTGCTGCATTGTGACTCCAGTCTCCATTTACTTTGTTTTATAGTACACCAAAGTACGAAAGCGCTCTGGCGTCTGACACTAAACTTTAAATGCATAGAGCACTTGCAAAACGCCACACATTGTTACAATTTTTAATACAGGTCTTCGAAACTTTTCCATAGCTTCTTGAAAGCATCGACTATAGGCAAAAGCAGTGAAATTCTATGAAGTTTTGACATGTCTTTCACGCAACCCAATTCGTGTAGAATTTAAGAAACTCAAAGCATTGTCCATAAAGGGCAAAATTCGTTGTGTTGACTGAATAATGGTGTCATTACTATTGCAGACACTCCTTTGTTAAAGCTGATTTTCAAATATTGTTCTGCTTCTCCTCCTTATCCCACTGCATCATGATGCACAAGACCTAGCTAGAGTGTGCGATCTAACAAGCAGATGACTTTCAATGTCATACAACCACCTGCAGGAACTGTTGTCATAAGACTATTCCACATCTTGCCGTGTGGCATTGTCCAACTCGTGCTGCCAACTGATATCTGAGCATGCAAACGGTGAAGAAGACAGTCACAACACCATGGGCCAGGCATGTTTAACTACGCGTCCCAACGTCTCCTAGCGCTCACAGTGGTCCCTCCTGCTGTCTTTGTTCCACCCACTCAAATCATTGTCAACGCCTCCTTTCTGCTTCGTTCCCTCCCCACTATCAGTCTTTTCCTCATGCTTTACTTATTCAACCTCCCATTCCACCTTCCCAAAAAGTCGATGTACTAAAGCGAAAGGAACAATTCGAAAATGTAGAGAATCGAGGTAAGTCATGATGCCACCTTTCCTGCTTTTCTCACTTTCTTCGTTTCTCACCTCGTTTTCTTTATTTTAACGCGTCATTTTACAGTTGATTTAACCGGTACCCATGTTGGAGTGACAATTTACGAAAGAACTATGAACGCTCGCTTCTGAAGAATCACCAGATCAAGCATAATTTTTCGCCGTCTAAAATGGTTATTCAACTATGCGTTCAGTTGCTTGCTTAAGTAGAAAAGTGAGAGTAAATGACCGAATGGGCAAATAAGGGCAGAACAGCAGACAGACGTAGCATTACAGCACCTACTTCCTTTAAATAAACCGGTACAGCAATCGTTGATAACCTTTAATGTTATTTTCTCCCTTTCCTTTGTTCTCTACCATTCACCTCCATTCCTCTTCCGTCGTGCCACCTAACTTCCTGCAGTTGAACATCTACGTTACTTCTACTCCACCAAAGAAGTCCAACCAGCTCCACTACTTTCAGCTAAGTTAGGTACATTCACCTGGAGCCCACATAACTAGACCTATACCATTCATACAAATTGCTGCAACAATTTCGCCCTAAGCATCTTTATGCCATCTTTAAATGCACTTATAGAGTTTATTAGCAGTAAACATGCCAATTTGCACCAAAATCGTACGATTTGGTATGCTACGCCTAACTAGAATAGACCAAACTAGGCTAAACCAGACTAGAACATACTTTATCCATGACTGTATCCCGCCTTAGCCAAGGTTAGCTTGGCTCATCTTTCCCTATAATGACGCGTCTTAGGAGTTGCATTTCAAATTTTCATCTTTCTCCTTACCACATCGATTTGTCCCATACCATTTTTTAAGTTCAATCTACGCTGCCTCCGGTTATCCCTTCAAAAGTGGAGGTAAGCGGACCAATCCCAGTTTCCACTTTGGTCACTCTAGTCTTATTGGTCTCTTACATGCTTGATCCTTATTTCCATCCAGATAGTTTGTCAAACTTATGCTCCACAGAAACGAATAAGTTGGTACAATTAGCTAACTGCTTGTATCTGAGTAGATGCGTGGTTGTTTATTCATTTACTGGAATATTACCCCTACCTTACCTCCCAGATGTTCACATAGACTAATTTGATTCTGATATTCGTTCATACGTATCTACCCTAAAGCTTTGTTAAATAGTCTCATCTTTTCGTTTTTATTACCGACAGCTACCCGTCCACCTACTGATCCAGCTGGTCTTGTTTTAGTAAAGTGTCTGCCTTTCTTCCCCTTAGATTAAGGCGAGCACCCCATTTTGGCAACAAAGTAGTTTACAAACACCGAAAAGTTGCGCCATCCAAAGGGCTAAATCAAAAAAGCGAAAAGTGAAGACAAGAAAACTCAAAAATGCAACACATCAAAATGACAAAATGTTTCATAGCAGATAAAGATTATTTGTGGGATGTGGTCCAGACCCCAAAAAAACCCCCAAGAAACAAGGAGACGTGGCAATGGTGTAAAGAATTAACACTGGCTTAAAGGTGCATTCATCCTTCGAAATTTGTGGTTGGAAGGTTGTTTTCATTTTAAACAATAAAATCGATGAAGAATAATTGCGTTTTCTGGTTTTGGGGAAGGGTTGACCTGATTGACCTTCCATTTAAGGCAGCATAATTATCTAAACAATGCATCTGCAAGAATATCGTGATAAATTCACCTATCAAACAGGCGGGTCCTGTTGCAGTGCTAGGATTAACCATTGCCTACCTTTAGGTGGGATTCAAAAGAACTTGGATTTAATTTGCTTAATTGCTTATACATATGACCTCATTGCCACAGGAGGCTTGTCGAACATATAAAAAAGTGGTGTAGAATCTTGGTTGAAGGAAGAATGCCAAGTCCAATCCTGCGGGTTTTAGGCTACAAAACTTTTGACTGGACGTTGTTTTACTACCCTGATTTGGAAATTTGATCCTTCGTAGTTGCTTTGAGCCTAAATTGTTTTCAAAATGCAAGCACAAGTGTCGAAGTCCATTTGATGTGAATGACAGATCTAGTATCCAGTTCCTTGCTTGCCGCATTATTTTCCATTGAGTGCGCAGTTCTCTTTCTTCTCGAAACGCGATGTTTAAAAGGTTTTTTAAGCTTTGCGGTTTAGATACCTCCTTATGTGCAACGTTGCCTTTTAATGCTTCAGCTTCTGCCATAAAGTACTGCATCCGGTCGCTAGAACTTATAAGCACCACTTTAGCAGTAGTGGTAGGTGAAAACTGTGATAACTAGTGAGGGTCTGCATTGTCGATATTTGGTTCCCTTGATGACCTCCTTCTGAAAGTTCCAAATTGCACACTTTCATGAAATAAAGATAATCGATATCCAGCAAAGGAGGAGATTTACGGCTACATTATAACATAGGCATTTTCTATGCAAAAATTTACATTTGGATCGATAACAGTAACAAGTTGCGCTTCAACCACCACAGTTCTGCCTACAGTAAGTAAACACGCTACAAATGAACCCAACGCTAGCCTTGTGCCAGTGGCATGGGTAGACTTGCAGACGATTTTACCCAATTTAGGTCCAGATTTCGTCAGTATTATATCACTTGTGACAATTCGCGTCTACATTGGCACAAAAATGGAGATACACGAACGCATACACTCAAAATATCGGGTCCTTCTATGATCAGAATTAATTTTAGCTGGAAAGCTGGATGCATGTTTCGTTCTCTAAGTGTTTTTAGCAAGGGCTTGGAGCAAAACGATTTTCTCGCCCTTTTAATCTCAATTTGATCAGAAATAAAACCCGGTATCCTGCTTTCTTTTATGACCATTTGCGCTTCAGGTGTTGTCAAAGTGTAGTGATGCAATTTTTTTAAAGAAATCAAGGATAATTTCATGAAAGTGTGCAATTTGGAACTTTCAGAAGGAAGTCGTGGAGCCGAAGCCCTCGATGGGTCTAGTAGGTGGGTGAGTGGGTAAATTGCCTACATTTAGGTAGTCCGTGTTCTCCCCCTTGAACGCCTTCTTGCTGACTCAACTGCGTGAGTCCTTGCACCGATAAAATCAATAAGACCACTTGTTGTGCGGTTGACATATGTTTGTTTCTGGATCGATACATGGGGCCAAGGGCAAGTTAGTTTACGATAAATCGCACAGGTAAATAAGCAAACACAAAGACGCAAATCCAGGCAAATGTGCATTTATTTATGGCAAGGATGCCACTGATTGATCCGGTTCGAGGTCACTTGTCGAAACTCCTTTGTCCTCCAACTATTTTAATCACTTTTCACCACTTATGTTCCTGTTCCCGGTTTTTTCTTCGCCTTTAGACTTTTGAGGCAGCTAAGGGGTCGAATAGGGCTAAAACGCATTCACGGCGCGCTATAACTATGTTTAGATTTTTAAGTGGCTTAACAATAGTTTTGCCAACTTTGGGATCCAAATACTCCTCTCATCTTTGATAATCAACATCACTTCTGTATTAGATGAAGTTCCAACCTGCTATTTGTGTTTGTACCTTCTTCCACCGGCTTCTTTCTGCATATAGGACTGGAGAACATTATTTTGGCTTTACAGTAGCAAGTTAAAGAGATTAATTTTTACAGTTCGACTACAATCTGTTGTCATTGTGGCTACGGAGATTCCGGTCAGTCTCAAATATCCACCGTATGCTGTCCTAACTGACTACCACGCTTTCACAAAGTAAAATAGATAGCTAGGCAGTTAATGGATTAGTAGAGGAAGAGATGAAGACGTGAAATAGACCTCAATCCGGTTGATTGAGTGCGGATCTTAAAATATGCTCTGTTCCATAATCTGCTTGACTAAAGGAGAGAGGGAAAGAAGGCTGCTAAAATGAACTAAATATTTGGCATATGCCTTGCGAACGCCTTTATCAGTGGTGCCTGTCTTATCTGCGTCAGCACCATTTGAGGTCATTTGATCTTCGAATTGGCCTCTATCGATTCTAAGGTCCTACTATGAAGTCACCTGATCTCAGAAATCGAATTAGATCGACACTAAGCTTTAACTGACCAGCATTGGCATTAATGTTTCCAATCCCATGTGTTTTGAATTTAAAATTAGTTTAATAATGGCATCCAGACCCCTGTATTGTACTGAGGCTAATGCTTAATCCACCAGAGTGATTGTTCCTGTTGACAACTACTTTGGAGCAGAATTTTGGCAGGTGGGTAGCTCCCTACTATTGTTCTACATTAGGGCTAATTGTAAAAAGGGCATAATTCCTATCATTTCTGATTGAATTTGAGGTGTGGGGATAGCTAGGCACTGCCCTTACATTCTGACTTTTATGGTAAGGGTCTATTCCGGTTTGACACCTCCGCCTGCCCTCCTGCGTCTGCAGGCAGATGTGAAATCCATTTTCAGTCATACTATCTTCCCCAGCCCAACTAGCATGCAGAGAGGTAATCAACAAGGTGGTCTATCGATGTGTTAAGCTGGAAATGGCACTTTAGCTTTAAACGCCTTGCTAAACATTTTACGCATTGTGATTACGAGAGGCACTGTGAAAGCACCGATAGCACTGGAGGCGCAACGGTTGCTTACCTTCATTCGCCTCATTTTTTTAATGGACAGCTCGTTCGACCCCGACTTCAGTGTATCTGGGCTAGACATGTTGTCTGACCACAAAGGACGATCGCATTTGTTAAGGCTCAATTTGCGGCTTCATAGGCACTCTTATCAGAGCCTCTGGTCCACTTCCCTTGCAGGACATTACCCAAACTCAAGTCCATGTCGGATGTTTTCAACCTCGCTGCTGGCACTGACATGGATGTGGATTTGAAGGTGATAGTTGAGCCGAATGGGAGAAAAACATTGGTGTTATATCCTATTTGGAGACAAAATGAAGCAATGTGCAAATAAGTAAGTTTTCATTTAATACGGCCATATGCATGTGTGTCAAATGGAACACACCACATAACCTTCAAAACAAAAATAAATGTAAATAATGTTTGTAGTTTTCAAAATAGAAGTCAACCGGGGACTGTATATTATGTCTGGTAAACAAATGTTTTGGCTAAGTAGTTTGCTCATCATTTTCAAGGTCATTAACGGTAATTGCTTTGGTCTTGTTAGCTTGTTGGATCTGTTGCTACATTACAGCGTCAGAAATGGGTCACATATTTTCAAAAAATTACCTTAACGACGGGGAACCCATTGGTAAAATGACTTTGAGAAAAGCGAATTTCAAAAAAGTGTGTCATGCCTGAGTGCAGCATAACGTCACTCAAGGACTCCTTAACGATGGATTCGGAACCAAAATACCGCCTTTGGAATTACTTTGCGCATATACCAGGTAAGATTAAGTTGCAGTTTATGGTTTTGCTATCATATCATTTGTGAACAAATTAACGGTGGCCATTCACTAAAAATTTCAACCCCACTTTTATCCCCAAGATTCTAATTGTAATTTGCAGTGAAATTACTTTATACGAGTTGCCACAACACTCACAAGTGTAAAATGCGTTCGGGTTATTAGTCGGCCTAAGTTACCATGCTGCTTTAGGGTGGTGGCTAGAAGCCTTCTGGCCATACTGAGTTAAGGGTTGAATCAAGAAAGAGCTGTATACTGCACTCTGCCACCATAGAAAAATCTTGTTGATATTGGTTTTGACCGGTGACCTAGGTCAATGCATGCATAAGGCATTGCACATGAATATCAATGCGTCTTACCTTAGATGCGCAGTGTTTAATGCTTTTCCTGCTCCGCACTGCAACTGATCCTAATGAGACTTGGGCTTTTGGCTTGCTATGTCACCAAAAGGCAAGATCAGGAAGCGAGTGTTAGATTGCTTCCGTTTTAATGAAGTGCAGTTTAATTGTAAGACGTTTGATATTTAGGGCTGGCCGCAATGAAATATGAAAGATTTTGATACAATTGCTGAGACAGCGCAAACACATAGCCGCAGCTCATTTGCTTGATATTTACCTGCAACTGTTCGGTTTTGCACTAAACTCTTTCTTCCATCGCTGGAATCTATGCAAATCCTCGTGTTACACGATAAACTTTAGACCTAACCGATAGTTAAGGGGCCTATTTTGACAAAGAAAACTGAACTAACACAAACATATAGGGCCGCGCGATGTCTTGTTTATTTAGGTCCAGATTTGGTCAGTATTATATCACTTGTGGGACAATTCGCGTCTAAGTTGGCACAAAAATGGAGATACACGAACGCATACACTCAAAATATCGGGTCCTTCTATGATCAGAATTAATTTTAGCTGGAAAGCTGGATGCATGTTTCGTTCTCTAAGTGTTTTTAGCAAGGGCTTAGAGCAAAACGATTTTCTCGCCCTTTTAATCTCAATTTGATCAGAAATAAAACCCGGTATCCTGCTTTCTTTTATGACCATTCGCGCTTTAGGCGTTGTCGAAGTGTAGTGATGCAATTTTTTTAAAGAAATCAAGGATAGCAAGGATACAAAGCTCTGTTCGTTTATATATGCATTGATTTAAAAATAGTTAGAGTCAAAAATCAGCATCTTGTTTCCTCCTACAAAATATTGGGGCAGTTCTCTTTTTCTAATCGGACAAGGTGGATGTGGATAATGTGTGGGATGTTTATTTTGGCAAGAAAAGCTAAGACGCTGTGTTTAAAGATGCGATCTTTCCTATCCTTTGTAATGGAAAATTGCACGGATTTCTCGTTTAGTGCCTTCCTTACGTCTGTAACTTCCGGTGACATTTCTCGTGATAAAATCTCTCAACGCAAGTGTGGCCAAAATGTGTATTGTCTAGATAGGAAGGTAAAACTGAATGAGTGCGGTGATAAAAAGGGATGTTAAAAGAGAAAATGTTTGTGCGCTTATTGCAAAGCAAAAATGAATCTGGTGTAATTCGTGACAATGCAGTTATATGGAAACATAGGACAAAGGAAGGGAAGTGGATTAGGGCAAATCAGAGAGTGCATTTTTCGAAAACAATTGATTGCAAGACGAAGTGGGAGCGCAATTCATGTTTCTTAAACAGTTGTCTTCCCTTCCTATCAATGGCATTATACAGATAATTTGCTTATTTTCCACCTGCTTTTGCTTTCTCTTCCTTCTTATTCACGATCCATCCGTGTACCACTCTCATCGCATTGGCGTATGGTAAAGAGGAAGGACGGATAGGAGGGCAGTCATAAGCGCTGTTCGTAATTAGCTCAGAAATGGATTTTTTTAAAGTTAAGAACGAAGTATGAAAGAATAACAGAGAGTAGAGGTGGCTTTGATTGCAAAAATGGTGTGTTGCTCGCTACCCTTCATAGTCAGTATGGCGCCCGAGGACTTTTCATTAAATTTTCATCTTTTCATTTTGTAAGGTAGTTGCCCCTAAGCTAGATCTAGGGTAAAACCTAGTGTCAAGAGGTAAACCAAAAAGCCTCGTTGAATGAACGAGACGAGGTTAGGCACGGCAGCAATGTTAATCCACCGTACAAAGGTAAAAAATATTATTTAAAAGGCTTTTGCCGTTTAAAAGGTACTTTTTCTACCAAATTATTGTTTTGTGCTGCATGGAAGGGTTGGAATGATGTAGCTATACCAAATTCCAATGACTGAATGAATTGCCAAATTTGCATTTGTTGTCAACTTCTCAATCCTCATCCATTTTTCAACCACAGTCTTTGGCAATCCCACAAGGCAAGTGGAGACGCTATTTCAAGGATGTACTTGCTTAATTTTTTACGTTATGTTCTCGTGCAGTAGTGACGAAACCTTTACTTACTACGAGAAAATCATGTCTTATAACAAATTGAGAGTGCTAGCCTATTTTCTTAACCGGCAGGAAAGGTTTAAACGAATAAATGGAATGGAGCTGAGTAGTTAAAAGTAGGTGTGATTTTATTTCAGATTGACAACTCGTGAGATTAGCCATTTTGGTGTGGATATGAAGGCATAGTAGCATGCCACAAAGCTTCGATTTTAAATAAGACGGAGCTACGATAAACGTTTATTGCTAGTGCAACCACGCTTGGGAGGATGGTTCACCAAACCTACCATTGGCTCATTTCACTTATAAAATTCGTAATAATAACGAGAACGCACTCAGAGAATTGACACAAAGTAAGGCTTGGGGTGTATTAATTTATTCGAAAATCGCGTGATCCACTAACAAACTTTACCTCTGAGGTACTGCCACCCTCCGCTTCAATAATTAACTAAAAGCCTGTTTCATCATTCGCTTCATGAAGGTGCACCAATTGGAGACTGGCACTTCAAATATCATTCCTTCATTGCAACAAACACTACATTCGCTTGTTTAATAGTGCTCTTTATTAACGATTCTGACAATGTCAACCTCTGAAGTGATGGTAAGCTTGTATCATCGACTTATACTACTTATTTATTGTCAAGAGCAAGTAGTCCGAGAAGCACAAAGGTAACTATGAAGGTGCACCAATTGGAGACTGGCACTTCAAGTATTATTCCTTCATTGCAACAAACACCACATTCGCCTGTTTAATAGTGCTCTGACAATGTCAACCTCTGAAGTGATGATCAGTTTGTACCATTGACCTATACTACTTCTTTGTTGTCAAGAGCAAGTAGTCTGAGAAGCACAAAGGTAACACGTGAACAGTGAGGGCGATGTGAGCGAATAGGGTGCATGGGGAGATGTGTGCATGTGAATGCCAGAGTACATGCGTTTTCGATTAGCTGGAGAGGTGGGAAGAGCAGCTGACAGCATCGCGTGTTCAGATTTGCCTTAGTAAACCTGAAAGGCCAAATCTTTAAGGGAGTTAATGACAGGCTCCCTCAAATTGTGAGCATCACGAGCACCCCGAATAGAACCACTTGACAAATGAATGCAAAGGATTCCTCATGAGGATTTGCCTTCTGCTGTGCATGAATGTATCACCAATTAATGTTGGAGGTTGACACCTGCGTCATACGGCAAAACACAAAACGTGGCGTCAGCAGCAATTCTATTGTGATGGTCAAACGACCGTAGTGATGACCTGAAACTCTATTAAGAGTTCTTTCATGGGCTCAAGTGTTGCTCCCGGTGTATTTGAGTGACCTCCAGTGCATCCTATCGTGGTGTGAGCTTCAGGAAGCGAAATTCTGCAACTCATGTCATCTTCACACTCAGTGAACGCGACAGGAGGATGTAATGAGGTCACTCGAAATCCTATAGTGTCAGGAGCACATCATTTGTTTTCATTGCCATAATCTGAAATGCTGTTTTCCACTTTGGAAACGCCATTTACGAATGTGCTTTATTATGAGGTATTGGCTGAAAATGCGCTTGCCAATAGGAGGAAGAAGTGATGCATTGTTGAACTAGACCTGTAACTAATGCTATTCATGAAAAGGAATTACAATGCTGGTAAAGATTTAGGGGGCACAGTTCAATTTGCCATCGGAAAGAAGGTGTACTGGCATTACTGCCTTAGTGTTTTGCAACCTCTATGCTGGCTGAGGAGCGCCATAGATATGCTCTGATCGCCTCTTCCTGCTTTCGTCTGCGCGGCGAGAATGTCTCGACGGTAGTACGAATGCGTACTTGGATGCATTGGAGGCAAATGGAACGTGTTTCTTATATGTGATAGAGGACTGCAAGCATCAGTAGAAAAACCGCTGTCACCTGAGTGAACAACATCTCACGCCATTAAGAATGCTTCCTTTGTCGTGCTGCGAACTTGCTCATCAAAACTGGAATCATGGTCGACAGTCGGAATGGAAATTATGGGTCATTGTGCTGTGGAAGGAAACAGCTAATCCAAAGGGGCGTTTATAGAGATTCTGCGTGGGCAAATCACAACGTAGTCATGAGCGATGTCACCTCGGGGCTTGAATGATGAGGTTGTGATCATGTAGCAGATTGATGAGTGGCGAGGATAAAATCGGCCTGAATGATAAATTGTAACAATCCTAGCATGCTCGCAACAGCTCACTCAGGTTCAGGCCAAGCCAGTAACATGGGCAATTATTTCCCTAGGGGCAATATAAAACTAGGTTTAAATGATTCGGTTGTACTAATTTGTAATAAAATCTGTAACGGAAACGCAAATTACAGTCACGAATGGCAGTTACTGTGTTGTATGGTTCCATCTTAGTGGAGCCCTTGGCAGCATTTTTAATTTCAACTGCGAGGAAAGAAACTTCATGTGGTGCAAACGATTGCTGTATTTTTTCCTTATTTGGCCATAGCTGCAGATGTCAATTACCCTGGAAATAACAAGAGTCTCCTCCTTGAATAAACTGCCTATGCTTGAGTCCTACAACCAGTGAATCAGGCTTCTCTTTTAAATATTTGTTCTTAGTAGCATCGGTGTCAAAATAATTAAATAGTTTTTCATTCGGTTAGGTACAAAAAGTGGGTAAATGCACAGTTTGCCTTATGTATTTTGGCAGCACCATGNACACTCCATCATCTTTGCTAAAATATTTCTTGCCACTTCCTTATCCCCCGACTGACTCACTTCACGGGTCCTGCTTCCCTTAGACACCTGCTTTTCACGTTTACAGACGCTGCGCCTAATGTCTCGTCACCTTTGAAGCGCCTGCATTCACTTCAACTGTCTTGGCAACCATATTCGCGCAAAAATGTGTCAGATTTCTCAACGACTGGTGAACAACAAGGTTGCACGTGCATGACGATCCTGCTTCCCTTAGACACCTGCTTTTCACGTTTACAGACGCTGCGCCTAATGTCTCGTCACCTTTGAAGCGCCTGCATTCACTTCAACTGTCTTGGCAACCATATTCGCGCAAAAGTGTGTCAGATTTCTCAACGACTGGTGAACAACAAGGTTGCACGCGCATGACGCTGCCCATTCTATGCTCATGTAGTGATTAGTAGATATAGTTTCAATGCAAACATCAAGAATCTGTTTCATCGTTTGCAATGCAATACTATGCATTGCTATGCCAAGTCCCATGGAGTGGTGATGATTTGTTTGTGCCATGTTGCATTATGCAACCTCAAAAAATGGCATTATCTCTTTTCTTTGAGCAATGTAATTTCAAATGCACTGCATAGGCTCACATTTTCATTACAATTACCCCAAAACTTGGTGAGAACCTGCCTTCGAGTGCAACAATGACTAGCTTATAAAACACAACATTTTAGTAAATGCAAAGCTCTCCTCTTATATTGGGCGCATGTCTGGTTACAGAGCACTTAGATGAGTTTACGTTTATGGAGGGAAAGTTAAGGCAGCTTATTCCAGAGCTCTAAAATGCAAAGAACATTTTAATTACGTTAAACGTGTTTACAAATCCAGTAGCTCCCAAATTTACGCTAAACTGNAGAACATTTTAATTACGTTAAACGTGTTTACAAATCCAGTAGCTCACAAATTTACGCTAAACTGTTAATCATGTGATATTGCTGTGACATCGTTGGAAACATCCAGACTAACGATGCGATGTAAAGCAATACGATGCATTTCGATGCTTGCTTTACCATAATCACCAGCAACGCTCAATTAATTCCACAAAATCAGACCACTTAGATCAGAGCTTCCACGATCAACTCAAAATTTTTACGGCATAAATAATCTTGCCTTGCTACATCAACATTGTAAGCAGAAGGTTAATAATCTCACGTAAATATCAATAAAAACTTGCCGATTCCACTTATGTATTGGCGTTTGCTCGCATTCGACTCAAAAAAAGCGCGTGTGTTCAAGCACTGCCTCCAGTGTCGGATATAGTTCGAAGCATTCTGTACAGCAAACGCATGTTTCTGAATCATCCGTTTTTTGGCCTAGAGTATTGTAAAGTAAAAACTAAGCATGGAAGTTCCAGAATGTGGCTGTAGAGCAGAGAACACATTGGATTTTGATAAGAGATTAATAGGTGCATACTCACAAAAATGCGTTTCATAGAAATGCTTGCGCAGTAAATCAAAGCCATCGATTGGTTGGAGGCACAGGCTGCACACATTGTGTCTCCAAACTGTTTTGAAGTTCAAAAGAAAGTGTTTTGCAACCTTTGTCGCATAGGAGGGCACAAAGCAGGGGCGATTGACAGGTTTTGCAATATCTCTTACCTTTTTGATGACACAACAGCATCCCGTAAGTTCGTAGAGTCATTGAGCAAAGCGGACAACTTGCACTATGGGTTACTATAACACGTTAAACACATGAATTAAGACCCTTTCATCGTGAGCGACTCACGCGATTTGACCAACCATTTAGCTATTCTTTATCATTTGGTTGAAACAGGAGTTTTCAATTTAATGCGTTTCATTCATTTTTAAGCTTTCGCAAAACATCTGTCCACAAACACAAACATGCATGCCCAGTTACAACCTTTACTTATGCACCTAGTCACATGCATAGAAATGAACACGCATGAAGAAGTAAAGCTAAAAATGAATGGCGCCCACCTCGATGGTAGTAAACCAAATGTGCAAGTCCTAAGATGACGCTTCTGAATACAATGGGGCACCCTGAACACCTATAAGCATTCATTTTAAAGCAGAGAATGCTAAGTCTCGCAGAACCTTGCAGGAAAGTGAATGGCGATTTCGACGGATAAGCAAGAGGACCTTGCGGATTTGACCTCAGCACCAAGGATGAGTAGAACGCAGAGGAGTGTTATTCTCTTGTTTGGCCAAAATTCTGAGCAATGAGATCATGAGTTTTGAAGTTCAAAAGAAAGTGTTTTGCAGCCTTTGTCGCATAGGAGGGCACAAAGCAGGGGCGATTGACAGGTTTTGCAATATCTCTTACCTTTTTGATGACACAACAGCATCCCGTAAGTTCTTAGAGTCATTGAGCAAAGCGGACAACTTGCACTATGGGTTACTATAACACGTTAAACACATGAATTAAGACCCTTTCATCGTGAGCGACTCACG
Source organism: Taenia asiatica (assembly GCA_001693035.2). Classification (NCBI taxonomy): domain Eukaryota; kingdom Metazoa; phylum Platyhelminthes; class Cestoda; order Cyclophyllidea; family Taeniidae; genus Taenia; species Taenia asiatica. The sequence goes on from LWMJ02000684.1 coordinate 33,142, forward strand.
CGATTTGACCAACCATTTAGCAATTCTTTATCATCTGGTTGAAACAGGAGTTTTCAATTTGATGCGTTTCATTTATTTTTAGGCTGCCGCAAAACACCTGTCCACAAACACAAACATGCATACCCAGTTACACCTAGTCACATGCATAGAAATGAACACGCATGAAGAAGTAAAGCTAAAAATGAATGGCGCCCACCTCGATGGTAGTAAACCAAATGTGCAAGTCCTAAGATGACGCTTCTGAATACAATGGGGCACCCTGAACACCTATAAGCATTCATTTTAAAGCAGAGAATGCTAAGTCTCGCAGAACCTTGCAGGAAAGTGAATGGTGATTTCGACGGATAAGCAAGAGGACCTTGCGGATTTGACCTCAGCACCAAGGATGAGTAGAACGCAGAGGAGTGTTATTCTCTTGTTTGGCCAAAATTCTGAGCAATGAGATCATGCTATTAAAGTTCACCTTAATTCAAATTCCTGCTGCTTCGTCACACGCTCCGATTGAAGAGCCATGTACAATTTAGTTTTCCACGTAAGGAGCTAGACGTTGCTTGCTAAGAAGGGCTCTTCAATGTACTGGGTGTTTTGAAGTACTGTATTTTAGTATGCATCAAAATGAACCCAAACTTCTTTTGTCAGCAAAGAGGAAAACAACTGTTCATTAGCCCAAAACGCATAAATGAGCTGATATTTGAAGTAACAAATAATTTACTATTAGTGTAGATCCCTTTGATCTAAGGGCCTGTTCTACAATCGTTGTTCCCCCCCAGTAACGCGACAGGTGCATACTTCAGGCTCTTGACCGATTGTGGCTACCTGTTTCTGAACTTACAGCCCACACTCTGGTTGTTTAAAATATGAGAGTGGCCTTGCAGGCCCTGCGTCCTAGTGGTCAGAGACAGATTCACACATTTATTCCACTGCAGTGACCACATCAGTTGTTTGCGTAGAAGATTTTTGCACTGTAGAAGTAAGTTTCGTAACCCAATGTTCAAGACCTTCGGGTAAATGAGATGCTCTTGTGAAGAAGGAGGCTTGTCCTCTCGGAGGACGAGTTTGCCCTATATCATTAGAGATTGTCAAATTAATCCACTTAATTGGCAACAACCTTCAAGACGCAAAGTATTGAGGTTTTGGTTTACCTCACATCAGGACGCGTTCGGGGACCATTCAGACAAATGGTGACTCCAACGGCGACCATAATGGGGAGGTATTGAGTAAAGAGCCGCAAGGCTGAATGTAACTAAATCTAACTTCTCCTTCCTCTTCCACTCTCGCTCGCGAATGCCCAGCCTCACCCAACTACGTTCGCAGAAGCATAGCAGAAAAGATGGTGTGCATGAGGCATCTGATTGCTTACCACAGTCACTCTCGATGAGGCCCCTTGAACAAGTCGTAAAAGTTAAATGCCAAACGTATGGGTGGTCCCTCTTCTTTCCATGTACGGGAGTAAATTCGACATCGGAACGAAATGCAACATTGCATCCATTTCGATTTGAGCCTTTATAAATGCTTTCACAATTTTGGATGTCAGCTGTGGCTGGGTTGTACGAAAGCGCCAGCTTCATTACTATGATGATGCTGATGTTGGACTCAGGGCTTTGAATTCGCATCTTTGTCCCGTTTTGCCTCTAATGGCTCTTTTCTACTGTTATTTAAGCTGAACAGTTGACAAAGTGCTGGCTTCCGCCTAATTTTATTCCATGGTAGCCGCTTCACTGATCTTATC
>LWMJ02000685.1:0-10267 GCA_001693035.2 Taenia asiatica
TTTGAACGGATATCCAGATTCTACCCAATTTTAGCAAGGATCCTCGACTCATTGCGATTTTCCCAGTTTGCACTTAAGTCACTTTTTAAATTGGAGCACGCATGCGTTGGAAATGTACACCAGCACAAGACCCGGCTGTCTCCTCAACTCATTACGCTTTCTTGCACATAGCAACAGGTGCATTATACGGACCTATAGATTGGGGCTGACANATTCATACAAGTTGCTCTGCAATCGCTTGTATATTAAAAGGCTTCAAGTAGAACTATAGTGGAATGTAGTTGATGGGTAAAAACCTGCCTTCCTTCCTTATCACACAAATAGTAGCTTGTTGGATTTGACAGCGCATGACCACAGTTATACAGCGCAAAATTGCATGTACCATAAAAGCGGGCCACAAATGCAAATTCACTTCGTGTTCCTACATTCGTGTGCAATAAATACCTTGCTAAATGGTGGACGCATCCGTTATAAAATCAGCTGTTTTCCTTGCAGATCACCTGCAGTTTCATTAGAAAGGTTCACTTGTCTTCCGTATTAATCATTGCCTTAAAATCACTGACAGTGTGGAGAGGACCTGAAATTTTTTATGGGCACGCAGACTTCCCCAGCAATGAAGAACATAGCATAGGCTTAACTAGTGCCTTGCTTTGACCCCAATAAATTACTGTGTTTTGCCGCAGCACGTGACCCTAGCTTACCGGTGAGTTATAAGTAGAAGTAACTATTGGGTAACAATAATGTTAGGATTTTACTCTCTGCAAGTGCTCAGTGCAAGTAACAACTCGAATATTGTATCATTTTAGCGCCTTCCGATTCTTTCAGAACTTTGGAATTAAGCAAGTCTATATGACTGAAGACACTTTTAAGTGACCACATAAACTGAAGTATTTGGACTTCGTCAGCTTCTTAACAAGAGTTCGGACCTACTTATATGCTGTTGGCAGTGTTGTTTTTTACATGTTGTTTTATGCATTTATGCCTTTTGTGCATTGTCAGTAACCGCGAGAATTCATTATCATATCGAATGAACACTCGCGCAGCATTACGAAAATATGCCCGCATAATTCCAACTGCATTGCAAGCAACAATGAGGCGAGTAGCAATTGGTCCTTTGGCACTGATAGCCTTGCCACTCTTAGCTTGGAGTGCAATATCAGCAAGTTAGCCAATCAGTATTCCACAACCTAACTGAAGGCAACATAAATGCACACAATCTACTTGGCTGATTGTTAACGGGTACAGTGATGAGAATTATTGCGCTTCTCACATTTGTTGCCTGCTCTTTAAATGGATGCAGTTTGTTGTAATACCTCATCTGTGGAGGTGCACTTTCTTGCAAAATACAAGTTGATCTGCGGCGCTTTAAGTTTTAATTCATATGTTCAACCATCACTATGTTGCCAAAGAAACACACCTTTAAAAAGGCATGGCCATCAGCACTTAGCCGCCACTAATTTGCTTTCAGATATTTCATGTTTTGAGGAGTTCGCTGGGAATAAATGGGTCCTTTATCAGATTTTTAAGCATCCTACACGTACATGCTTTAGGAAACTTTAGGAACATGGGTTAATCCGCACTCGCCTTACCCCTCTTACTAAGTGCGTAGCACTGCAAATTAAAAATTCGGCAATGTTTTGTCAACCTGTCTCAATTTATTTAAGCTGGGTCAATAATTTGATGGCACGTGCTTCCAAACAGCGCTATGGTCGTGCTATAAGTTGCACAACCATGCATTAGGAACACCCACAAGAAAGTCATATGTAGGCAAATGGTTTTGCTGGAGTTCCATGTGACCTCTGTGCATAGGCGTTAGAATTCATTGTGTAGAAAGAAATGACGGCTACTTGAGTGGTGCCAAAACCTCTCCACCTTCCAGCTGCGACTGTGATTCCATCGAAATAGACAATTATCTTGATATCGCCTAAAATTCAAATGCATGCAACTGCGCGCAACAAAATCAATCATGTTTTGCACTAGCCTTTTTTTCATTCTTTTATAATTTACACACCTTACAGAAACAAATAAAATTTTCTAATACCCTGTTATCTAACATCATAAAACTTGCGTAGAATTCGTCTAGTTGTATAAATCTGACCAAAATTTAAGGATGCTACAAACTTAATTGGTTCCTTGAGTAATGGTATATTTTTCCAAGTAATCATTCTAGCGTGCTAAAATGAAATCAATGTTTCACGTGCATTGAGAACAAAATTAGTAGCGCGCTATTTAACAAGGTCGTTAACACTCACAAGGTTCCATTAAATTTTCGCAGTTCACTGACGTTTTGTAAGTGCCTATGCAAATGACATAGGTTGGAGTAGTTACAAAACATTGCCAGACAATAAATATATTGCTACATTGGTACGAATTTTGTTGTAAGCATTGGCAAGTCGAACTGTTTGCATCAAAGTCTCTGTAAAATAATCTTTCTTAATTTTCGTGATCAAACCAGCTAAGAAACACGAAAATCGCCCTTTAGTGATTTTTATCCTGCATGAAATATCATTATTAAAGCGTTACGTTTTATTCGTTGTCAAGTCGACCAACGATTCTGCATTTTTGCAGCTGATCTTTAGGTATCGCCGGCTGCTGAAGAACGCGGTCTTTATTCTTTAGTGCAGCATATCGCAACCACCAAACCACTGATAATTCTTTTTGGAAATTGGGTGCGTGAAAGTGCTGCAGCTAGGGAGTCGCGCTATTCCCATTTGAACTTTGTTGGCACGAATTCCTGCTCTGAAACGTGGCCTACCTGTTGAACATGTTGCACCTTTCCCAGTCTACTTATGATCAGGTGCATAGACTAAGCAGAAGTTGTCAAAAACAACAATAATGCTTTAGTGTTGCCATGTCCCAAGGCTCTGCAATCCAACCAGCAGACGCAAGTGCGTGCGCTTGCGGCAGATAAATTATATCTACCCCTCGAAACGTCACCCACCCGCTCTCAGAGAAAAGTATAAAGGCAATCATTGATTTGTCCCTTAAAACGAATCGCATCGTAAAAATTGAAACCTGTTTTTTACTTTGTATTCTAGAAATAACACTCAGGCATTTGAGTAACACAATCTCACAAGCACTCACTTGGTTTTCATTAGTAAATTCTGAGCATTTATTTTACTTTGAAGCAAAATCTCTCATGCATTTAAAAACACTAAAACAAATTGAAGAATTGAATTGAGCTTGATGTCATTCACATGCTTCATTCGATTTGCCAAACATTCACTTCCACAGTGGTGTTAACATCAAAAGTGATATAATGACACCTGAAATGGGAGTAAATAATTGTAAAGTAAAAAAATCACAGAAAATGGGAGAAACGGCTTAATAATTGATCCACTCATCCATGCCTATAGAAATTAGCATGTCTCACTGGTAGAATGTTGGCCAAATGAGTCGATTTCACAAAGCATAAATTACGAGAAGTGCTTCCACTGCTCTACACTTGCAAAAGTGCCCATTTATGAGGAACACTGTTTTCCACCGGCTATCCACCAAGTTGGATGTACCTCCAAAATGCAACTAAAAACTTACTATTGGATGCCCAAGGTCTTGATGATTCTGCAAGTCAGAAACAAAAAAATAAGCCGATTGTCTGTCTACTGAGCTAAAAAGCCATTGCTACATGGCCACTCAGAGCAAACCAACCAACCAATTATCACAAGGATATATTGCTGCATTGGTTCAAAACTGCACGTTTTACGAATTTAATGGGATCATTCAAAGCAGCTGCTCATGATTTTTCAAGACAGTGCGTCTAGCCAAGCTTAGTAAATCTGAAACAACTTTACTGACCTGGCTAGGCCCTAGGTGTCAACTTGGTCAGATCAAAAATTCCATTAACTCACGGTTGCATTCTGCCACTTCCGATGATATTCCTAAAGGCATTAGCGTCTTAGAGCTTTATGATAGGGCACTCGTGCTGAGTTTAGACGGTAAGTTAAGTAAGGTTGTTTTAGGCAAAAGGTGTAGAAAAATTCCAACGATTAGGTTGCCTTACGTACCACTTTGCATGTAGTCGATGGATACAATCACACCCGTGCTATTGCCAGAGAAAGTGAAGCTTTCTCGAGATGCATTGGTTTTCATTGGAAAAACTCCATGAAATATCCGCAAGTTCGACTTCACATCCCTTACCAAGCTGACTAAAATAGATGCACAATGAGCAAGCGTCTCAGCAAAAGCAGAGTAGAGAAGGCGCTATGGATCACTCCTGAGAGAAAGCAGTGACGGATCATGATTAAGCCAATATTTGAGCGTTACCTTGCTTAGTGGCACTAGAAAACAAAGCACTTAATAATAATGCACGGATGCTCTTATATCACACGTTTGCTGGCTCCACTTGACTCACCGCAGTAGTCACCAATTTTTTCTACAAGTTCGGTTCCATGCCAAGTACATTGAGCTTTGCCGTTGACAGCAAATACGACCTGGTTCAGACATGAATACACACATAGTGCACTGATGGGCTAGAATCACGAGATGCATTGGTTTTCATTGGAAAAACTCCATGAAATATCCGCAAGTTCGACTTCACATCCCTTACCAAGCTGACTAAAATAGATGCACAATGAGCAAGCGTCTCAGCAAAAGCAGAGTAGAGAAGGCGCTATGGATCACTCCTGAGAGAAAGCAGTGACGGATCATGATTAAGCCAATATTTGAGCGTTACCTTGCTTAGTGGCACTAGAAAACAAAGCACTTAATAATAATGCACGGATGCTCTTATATCACACGTTTGCTGGCTCCACTTGACTCACCGCAGTAGTCACCAATTTTTTCTACAAGTTCGGTTCCATGCCAAGTACATTGAGCTTTGCCGTTGACAGCAAATACGACCTGGTTCAGACATGAATACACACATAGTGCACTGATGGGCTAGAATCACGCAATGTTGGCAACTTTTTAACTGCTAAACTAAATTGAATTATACGGAAAAAGTACGGTTTTCATGCAGATTATCAGCTTTGAATCTATGGATTCGAGCAGAAACCGTGCTTACCAATGAGCTACTATTTGCTCCCTGAACGGCAAAGTCAACTTGAAATGACTTCAAGTCCTTGACAAACCGTGAAAGAGGAAACGAAGTCTTCACGTCGACTTCATCTGCCATGTAAGAATGCGCCTTAGTTGACACGTGAGCGTATAACCTTAACAGTCTTTGCTGTACACTAATAAAAATTGATGCAAATGGTGAATTTGTGAGCATAGTCAGTGGATCTATAAAAATAACAATGAATGCGCTAAAAACATAGGCAAACGAGGCACCACTGCTAAAACAAATCGATAAATAGGTTGTTTTACCGCAGACTCGGTGTATTGAATAAATAAAGATTATGGAAAATTGCAAACGGTGGTCTGCATCTCATTCATTTTCGTTTTGAATCTTCCATCTCTAAGCCAACACTAATGCTATGTGGCGACTGAAAGCAATACCTGGGTCGGGCTGCGGAAAATTGCATTGCGGCACAAAGAACGTTGTTGAAGTGAATAATGTTGAATTGTCCCTATCCTCAAAGGTAATCAAACTGTCTTGTGCATTCACGTCGGCCGCGGTGATGACAGCACTGCCTAAAGCGTAGAGATTTCATGCCAATCATTGTCCTTTTCTTGACTGCTGCTGATTTGGGAATTGCGTGGCATACACATCGTTACATGCACTAGCCTATGATGGGGCAATAGAGGCAGACCAATTTTTTTTCTTTAAAGCAGATCACATGCCCACGCAGCGTTTTGTCAAGTAGTTTCACGAGGCAAAACGGCCTTAATTATACCAACTCAAATGCATAAATCAAGAAACCAACCGATACTAGATGGCTGATAATCTTACATTTTCATGCATAACATTTAACCCTGTGGCCAAAATTACTAATAGAATGTAAATAATTTATAATTTCCTCTAACTTAATGTGGGTCGACAAAAAAGGTCCAACATACCTGCATTCCCACTACATGGACTGCCCCAAAACTGTGTACCGTTAAGGAAACACTTGCCATCCTCAACTGACAAATCACTGATCATTTGGCCTTGTTTGACAAGCACACCCTAGAAACAAAGATTTCGCAAGTGTAGCCTTGCAAATTTACATGTCTCAACAAAAACTGCACACAACCAGCCTTTATGATCTAACCTTGTCAGTTGTTACATGTTTCCTACAGTGACCACGAATGTTTCCAAGTGCTTTATGCAAAAGATGTCCTCAAAATCAACGCATACACAGACTGGAGCTTCGGAAACTCACAAACTCAACGGCAAACTGATAATTCATGGGGCCCGATGGTCCTGACGCCTTTGAAATGACTCGCGATCCCCATAATTTGGGCTTATTTGCACCTTTTGAAAATAAAATCAGTTCCATTTATTACTATGCTAATGATTCAAGTGCTGCTGCACTTTATTTTAGATCTAAGCTTTAATTACGGAGCTAAAAGACCTTGCTAGCATGCACTTCAAAAATAATTCCTAGTGTACCATCTTGATGATATTAGAAATTCGTAAAACAGCTTAACTTGCTATTTTATACTTTGTATAAATGCACATTCTATAAGTCTGATGGTTGCGAAGTCGAAAAAGAGCCGCATGAAAATGAAGTGGTAAGCACTTACCTAAAGAGCAAATAACAACAGTGAAGAGTGCGATAATTCTCATCATTGTACCCGTTAACAATCAGCCAAGTAGATTGTGTGCATTTATGTTACATTCAGTTAGGTTGTGGAATACTGATTGGCTAACATGCTGATATTGCACTCCAAGATAAGAGTGGCAAGGCTACCAGTATCAAAGGACCAATTGCTACTCGCCTCATCGATGCGTGGGTTTCAGCTGCTTGCTTAGGGCAAAGTGTCTTTGAAATGTTTCACCACATTAATGTTATCGCTTTCCTCAAAATGTGGGTGCATTCGCATACGACCATGAAGCAGATAAATTTCTATTCTTGTATGCATCAACAGATCAAAAGATTTTTAAAATGGAAATACTTTTGGCAATAAAATGCTATTGCGCAGCATCAGCCTGAAAACACAGAAACAGAGGTAAACACAGAATTAAATGTATTGGCGTCTGGTGGTTTCGTTTACCCTTAACTCAGTGGCAATATCTCTGAGCACATAAGGCAAACAGCGTGGTGGCTGCCGATAAATCACCTGGCGATTGATGCACTAGTATTTTAGAACAATGCAATTAAACATTGCTCTATAAATAAAAGTGGAAAAAAACGCGCTTAAATAGAATTCGTAATTCCTGGTTTAATGGAGTCGTACTCGCAGTCGGGACGCGGAAATATGCCAGTATTGCTCACACAACTACCTACTCTTTCAGCACAATAAACGCTAGCGTTATACCACAGAGGTCACGCTGAACTTAAGCGAAACGTTTAACTGCGTATGGATTTCTCGTGGGTGTTTCTGATTCATAGTGAAGCAACTTATCACACGACCACAATGCTGTTGACAATATTACCTGTTAGCATTTAAGAAGCAGGTGCTATCAAAATATTGACCTTTGCTCAAAGCATTAGAGACAATTTGGCGAAACATTGCCGTTATTGCAGTTTGCAGAGCTGTACACTTAATGAGGGGGGTAAGGCGAATGCGGGTTGGCCATGTTCATGAAGGTGCCAGAGGTAGGTACTCGTGGAACTCGCAGAAAATTATTAATGGGCACATTTATCAACAACAGCACTCCTCAGCATCATTATCACAAGAGCAGATTAGTGGCGGCTAATCGCTGATGCTGTCCACCTTTGTAAGAATGCATCTCTCTGTAAGGCAGGGATGAGTAAACATCCAAAGCGAAAATTGCAGCCACTTAAAATAACTTACTTTTTGTTACTTATTCACTTTTTGCATAGGTGCCCACCATTACAGTGCACGCTTTGGGTTAACCTATTTCTACTCTGATTTTACCACATTTTTCCTGTTCAAAAGAGGCTGCCACAAGCATCACAAAATGGCAGTTTCCAATGTGAAGATGAAAGCCGCCACCAAGTGCAAATGAATTAAGTCGCTATTGCCCAAAGAGAAATGTTTATTAAGTCAAAATAACCGAGGTCAAGCCTATTTCAAAGCAGAACCGGCTGCTGTTGCTATTAGTATCAACAAATCTGTGATGCTGCTAAGGCACCTCAGCTATGCAATTTGGCTCTAAAAAACGCAAAAATGACCTTAGTTGGCGTCTCATGAAGTTTTAGCGCCTTAGCTTGAGCTGCAATGATATCTTGCTCCTAAGAATGGCATCGTCTTGATTCTCTGTGCTGGAAGTTGGGCTTCATGGTTGTGCATGCACAGATGTCATGCATACTTGCGGCAAATTCACTACTGAGTAGGTACTGTCTACAAATTTTCACGAAATTGTGACTTTGTGACAAATGTAGACATTTTGTTTCACCGCAGCTATTCATAATCCACACTCCCACACATTTCGTAGACATTTTATACAGCATACTATTTGGTCAGTGGTAGATCACTTCAACCCTTAACTTTTAGCATTTGACTCAATTCCATTGCAAGTGGGTGTATACAATGCAAGCGGGGAATGATTAGTCCTACGCGTATTGCATTTTCCTTACAGCAGCACGTACAGCCAATCCAAAGGTGTTTGCACAGTGCCAACGACCGTCTTGCTAGGCTGGCCTAAATTTCGCTTTAAGCTGGTGATCAAACTAACTCATCATATTTGGAATATAAAAGCGGTAAATCACAGACCTAATAAAATTTGCAACGTTAAAATAGGAACTTAAGGCGCAATATAGGCAACTGTGAGTAATCTTTGCTATCATGACCTATGGACGAATCGCACAGGTGGCTACCCAAAGTCAGACTTTCATGTTGCGGCGAAGACAAAGCGATAAAATCATATTAGCCACTTGGGAGGCTGCTAATTGATCTATCATTGTCAAAGTCTTGTTTTTAACAGGCACCTTAGTCCCTACCGCCAAGGCTTGTGAGTTCAGCACCTAACCGAAGATTGAACAACCTATCACATGGTTGGTTACCATAGTATTGACATTGCTCTGAGACCAAGGCATCAGCGCCTTCAACTCAAGTTTTCAATTCGATTCATAATGCTAACGCAATTTTTGCAAATTTCGGTAGAGGTGTGGTTTCCTGGTGAAAAGTGTGAATTTATCATCGTTTGGGCATTGGTCTCATAAAGGGGTTTTATGAAGAGCGAATGATGACTTAAAGGGCGACAACTTGAATAAAAGCACTGTCTGACAACCGGAAGCAAGTACGCGTCTCCCGACTGGAGAGATGCCACCGAATCCTGGATGGAACCCACTCTTGCGTGCCTGTTTATGGTGTTAATGGGCGAGACTTGATAAGTGGTGCAGTTAATGGCACACTTCACGTCTCTCTACTCACTCGATTGCTAAGCACTCAGGAGTGGTCTGACTGGAACACAAAATGTGTCATTTTTTAGAATTGTTCGAGAATGGGATCTTTGGTTCACTCGATATCTACGAATTGTAGAAGCTGTTTCTGGGCAGCAGGCATAGCCAGCACATTTAACGGCCTTGATTTATTTGTAACAACGTGGCTGTATCTAAGTGCTCAGCACATGTCAACTGTGATAATCTTCACTGATTGCGTAGAATGAACGAAGACCCAAACCGGAGCAACTTGATATGAAATTACACTATTCCTTGACATTGAAGTTGACGTAAATGCATAAGAATTATTGCTGACACCATAGTTTGCTCGTATAAACCGATGGTTACTGCACATCTTTTCCATTTTAAAGTGCTTCTTCATATACAGGCTTAGAAATTGTAGCCTGTACGCTTTGCCGTTATTTTTTACGAAGATCTTTGATGCAAAACGCAGCATTTCTAAGGCATGCAAATTACCAGAAATTCTGATTGGATGAGCATAGCTGCCAAATTTTCGATAAACATTGCCCAATTGATGAAGTTAGTAGTAAACAATTTGCATTTGGGCAAAACATAAGTGGATGCTGGTAAAGGTTTTCACCAGTCCTGATAATGATCCCAATTGCAACTGCAGTTCCTACGACTAAAGGGATGCGTCCAGTCAAGCACACTTTACGAAGAGTCTGAGTGTTGATAGCCACCCGGAAATTCTGCTGTTCCATTGCTCTGCATAAATAGCAGAATGCACCAGCGTATCACTCTTATGGGAAACAACATTGTTGATTTATCCATTGTAAGAGCACTGCAACATGGACAAGCACTGTCGTTGACGCGCGCAAATGGCGAGTCTCCTGACGCCAAGCAAGGCCATGTTTACTGCTTCTATTACTGCTTTA
>LWMJ02000685.1:10759-34865 GCA_001693035.2 Taenia asiatica
TATCCGTGCATCAGCATTTGCCACTGTCGAACGGCTTATGGTGGAGTTCAAATTTCATTGTCGAAACACTGCTCCACAACCGTTCATGTTCTTCACTGATTTCTATTAACGGTACCAAATGTCCCAGCAATAAATAACCTCGACGAACCCACATCTTTGCGATGCTTGGCGAAGTCATCTAAAGATTGACGAAACACAAATTAATAATCACATATTTGATTGACAAAATGAGTTCTGTGTTACAACTTGTTTTAATTTTTACTTTCAATAGCTATTTTAGTTGGCCATTAGTGTGACTATTAGGTTCCCTCACTTTCAGGAGATATCGCTACCCCCTCTTCCTAGCAACAACTGATTGAAATCACTCCACATAGAATCAAGAATCGGACAACTTCATTTCCTATCCGACTTTGCACCCCTTTAACCATTGATGCAAAATCCTCTTTGTTCTATTAGCGTTGCACCGGAAAACCACCCGTTTGCAAGTAGTGAGGAGTGCAAAGAATAGGAGCAGAGGAAGCACTTTGCAACACAGCATCTCTGCACTTTCTGTTCCAAACCATACTTGATGTGACAAAGCAGGATGGCTATGTCTACTCATCTGCAGTCGTAGCAATGTCCACTAAAACTGCTTCACTTGCCTATTAGTTATAGGTTCACCACTACCTTTCCTTGAGTTCCTTCTAACTTGCAGTTCAATGAACATGTTCACGGTGGCAAGGCGATACCGCCTCCTCGAGTTTGGAACGCCTGGATCTCGAAAACAATGCCTATCCCTATGACCACTGCCTGAGCGTCGCAGTTGATTTGGGTCGCGTAGTTGCCATTTAAAAGCCGGACCTCATAATTTAGCTATTTTACGTAAGCCGCCATTCATCTCTCTTCGTTATGTGCCCTTCTTTCTTATTTTATCCTATATGCTAAGCCCACTCATTTCCTTTTACCATAACCCGACTAAAGCGATTCGTCTTGTCTGTAGCCTGTGCATGGATGACATCATGGGAGCAGTAGCTCTAATCCGCATGCACATTAAGAGCACTGGTCAAGTTAGTCAAGACTGGATGATTGCAACGTGAGACATTTTCACCAAGTTGCAGTAATTCTCTTCTTAGTTTTTCCACAGACTCTACGCAGCTGTCAATAGCGAGGAGTGGATGCTACTTAGGTGTGGAAAAACAGCCCTTTTTCTCTCGTCTGTCAACCCCTTTGGTAAGAAATCGGCTTTGCTCTTTTGTAACAACGCCAGGTGTTGTCATACGTCCTGCTTCGCCTACTGTGTGCGGATCTATTCTGTTCGTGAAATGCATCACCAATGAGCCATCATCGACTAGTTTTGGCAGTGGTGACTGTACAAAAGAGAGTGCTGAATGCGTTTTGAGAGCGATTTGCTTACTTCTGCATGTTATAGTAGCAAACATTTTATTGCCCTCTCTTCTATGCTATCATAATTTTTATTGTTAGCAAGACATCATATCACCCTACATTTACTATGCAATTACGCATTTTTCATCTTTTTATGTCCCTTTACTAAATAAGCCTTCCCAGGTTACTCTCAAATATGGCGTGCGCATGGCACTGCACTAAAACACGTGCTTTGCGACTTGTTTGCGAGGGAAAGCAGCACAATATTTAACGGTGTATATCCTCTGGATCTGATCTTAACTTGCTACGAACATGCTTGCAATCGGGTATTGTCTGAAGTTTTAAGCCATTACAGGAGGAGCCAAGAGTATGTGCATGGCAGCTCATTTCGACCTCAATAGATTATTTGTTCCGATGTTGACGTATTCCAATCCTCTCAGTTTACTTGAAGGGGCACGACACCTGCTGAGGCACTGCACGTCGACATGCAGAGAGAGGAGAGAGTAGCCTAATTCAAAGTGGATGGTTGTAGGAACCTCTACATCTGCTTGCCTTCCCCTTTTATCAAGTACGTGAAGTAGGCTCGTGACTTTGGCCAAAACTTTCATCATGATAACCATTGCGTAACTAGTGAATATTTATTCGAAAAAGCATTCAATTACCTGCATTGACTGCTTAAATGTAGGGTTTCTTGCTAAAATACAAATATTTGCCAAATGCAATGCAAGGAAAACAATACTGAGGAAAAGGAGGCGGGTTTGAGAAAATTTTGCTTTCTGTGTTGCACACTGGCAATTCTATCGGACAAAAAAGGACCGGGGAAAAATACTGATTCAGAAGACTTCATCAAATATAGTCGCATTACTCTCCTTTCACAAAAATCTTGAGTCGACTTTTAAACTGGTTGACACAGCAGGTGCGTAGATGGTGATCCAGGCTAATTCACCCAATTCAAATGGAAAGGGGCAAACCAATGTCTCTCAGCTCGTACACGAATCAAAGACTTTAGGAGGCACCTGAGGCTGTTCCAATAATAGTAATGGGAGCAACAAACGTTAGAGGCAAAGGTGTAAGTTTGCCTGCAGTAGGTCAAGTGGGTACCACTTATTGGCCGAATAAATGGAGAAGTGGATCTTTCATTTATTGTTTGAGTGCTCCCTTTTTAGCAGCTCTCTGGTGAACGCTTCTGTGACACTGAAGCAAGAGAGCACATCTGAAAAGAATGTGAGAGAGGAAGGAGGAGAACAGAAAAGGGACTTTTATTTTGTTTTGAACTATTAAAGGCCGTAGTGAAAATTAGTGCATTCTGAAAGCCTTCACGCAGTCAACTAGTATCTAGCCAGGCGGGGTTCAGTCAAAGGGCTCACCACATACTGTATCAACACAATAAAGGCATTTGGTCGTTCGCTTCAGTCAACGTCTTTTACGCAGTGAGTTTGCTTCATGAAATGGGTTGTTACAAGGACACAGTAAAATCCTTCCAAGGATGGATGAGATGAGCTTAGAGGAGCCAGAAGAGGCCGAGAGACATCGGAAAAAATTACTTGCAAAATAGTGTCACATTTCCAAGGCCATACCGCTGAGATTGGAGGTTCCTTTTCATTGAAATAACACAAGGTGCAAGGCGCATCACTGCTTCACAATGTTTTGTCAAGGGTTGTCTCTAGGCTCCCGCATAACAGTGGACTCGGATAAGATGGTAAATCGGATCTGTTGGCGATAGTTAGTGCTCTTTGCACGGTCAAGGTTTCTACGTACTTTATCAAAAAATCTAGAGCATTCGAGAGGGTGGACCTAAAGGGCTAAGATCATGTAAATCGCTTTCAAACTGTCCATGTGCCCAAAAGTTCTCAAAAGCGCAAATTATTTAGACCTGTTATCAGACGCATTGCCTTTCGCCTCTATCAGTTATTGTTTCTCGTCCCAACCCACCTTTATGAGTACATCAGGGCTGTTGTGTTGATACCAAGCTTGCCGGTCCGTTCAAATTAGGCTACATTTTAACCTTTCTGCAGTGTAAACAGGTCATAACTATTTGTACCACAGTAAACTAAAGCAAATTTATTAAATCTGAATGAATGCTGGCTTTTAGTGGGCGACGCCAACAGCCAGTGCAACACCTCTAGTTTTTCAGGGTTACAAAATCTTTCAGCTATAAAAGCATGAAGTTTCCAGGTGTCCGTTTTTTTCGACGTATAACTACGCCTCACACAGTCATAACTACTCAGTTATGTGACATTTATACAATCCTATTGGAGCAATTCTATGGCTCATACCATGTAATCACAACACACAATCTGATTTAACCGAAGCTGATCTAGTAAGGGTAGAGAGAGCGACGTAACTCTCTGGAGGAGCTATATCGATCCACTGGGTTAGTTGGCACGATATGAGTCCCACCACAAATTACGTGCTTTACTGAACGGTCACCCGATCTAGCTGAAATGGTACTACTAATACATGCTCTTAGAATCTGCGAAAATACTGCTCTTAACGTCTTAGAACTGAGTGTCGGTTGATGTCATGTGACTGTAGACGAAAGCCAGCACATGCTTTGTGCATCCCGCTAGGCATGGAACAACAAATGGGTTATGGCATACCGTCATTAGTGTTGCTCAGGCATAGGAGAATGGAAACACATTTGACATATTTAGGCAAGTTGACAATCCCACCCATCGAAAGGATGCGACAAAGGAGGATAATATAGGAGATACGAAGAGACAGCCAGCGCAAGCTGTCTCGTGGGTCAAAGTCCAGCATTGAAGTATATGAAGGGAATTATGGTATTTTGCTCCTAGAGAGGATTCCACCAGACAACAAAATCAGCCTGCATGCCAGTGCAATCAACAGAGCTCTAAAATGGCCCCAGCACAAGAAAATGCGCAAATTACAAATCCTAGCTGCACCTCGTCCGTGAAGAAAGATTCATTTAGCCTTATTTTTTGCTTAGGACTTTTAAAGTAAAAAAGAAATTTAGACACTTGCTCATGGCTGAGCGAAACGTATACGCTAGTATTTTTGGAAACATTGCACAATGCAGGTTCCTTTTAATTAAACAACCACGGAAACACAAACGCCACATTCTCACATTACAGCATTGAAGTTGAGTTAATTGTGAAACAGCGTTCCTTTAAATTAGTGCCACTTGTTGCCTGTTGTTGGTGGTATTTTCTTGTGCACTTAAGAATTTGTTGCAGTTGCGTGCTAAATTAAGGCATTGCTACCACAATTGCAACCTTTTACTAGAAGAGCAAAGTGCTCAATTCAAAGGCTACACAGCCTTCCATCTTGAGTTGAGCGGTTTTACTTTCAGATGCAAATGACTTCTAAGGAGAAGTATGCTGAAAGGCTGGAGGAATCATCAGGAAATAATCTAATGATAAAAATTTTCCCAAATGATTTTAATCTGTTTCTTGACGTTGTCCCTTCATCTTCCGTAAGTGAAATCAGGATGTAAACAAACAATAAACGTCGTGCTTTAAGGCCTAGTTAGGGCGAAAATAGTGGGACACATTCTAGTGCCTTCTAGAGTGATTCTAATGCAGAGCACACACACTTTACTATTCAGGAAATGCTATGGCATATCAAATGCTTAATTAGCTTTTGTTAGATATTGGAGCATACGGAGGCTAAAAATACTAGAAATGCCTATAAAAAAGAATTCGATGCTGTGCTAATGTGCAAGATTTTTTGGATTAAGATATTATCCCATTTTAGCATGAATAAAAGACCGAGAGCCTAGAACTCCAATTGCATTGCAATGTCTGATTTGATTATTCCTCCCCTCCTTCAGCACTTCGTGGTGTGTTTAAAAGCTGTTTTAATCCAATTTGCGTTAATTTCGTTGTGATTAATTGAATGGTTTCCATGTAGATGCTGAACTGGATTTGTTGCGAGCTGTTGGCATAATGTGGTAGTCCAGAGGCTCATTTTGTCGTAAATTAGGAAAAGAAAAAAAGAAGGGAGAGCACGCTGCATGATTGGTAGCAATAGAAAGGTATCTGCTGACAGCTTAGAAGAAGGTGGGGCCTTGATAATTGGGGTGGTGATCGAGTAATGAGGGGGAGCAGTGGTGGTTGCCCTCCGATTAGACGAGGGATGCTGGCTGCTCAACTGCGCGGTTTTACGCACCCACTGCGAAAACGCGGCACTGACTTACCTGCCACGAGCAGTTACCACCGGCCTAGCTGGTTGCACCACCACCTGCACTGTAGGCTTTTTTCTTCTATTTCTAGAATTTCTCCTCTTCTCGCTTATATGTGTGTCATATAAGACGCTGTACAGGTTTATGCAGCCATGAGGGGATTTCGCCACATTTTCCACCTCTTTAATTATTTGTGGCAAGAAAGGAAACACAAATGCCACAGCTTGAGAAGGGGGTAATGAACGGAACTTCCACTTTTGTTGTTATTATTATCATTGTTACTAGCATTGTTATTTCTCATACCTCGTGGCCAGTCCTTTATAAATGGATACCTCTCTCTCGATAGTTCACTATTTTAACTGCCTCGGTGGCATGTTTTAGTGTTGATCACTTCCATCTGCTGCTAGCAGCCACTTAGCAGTTAGGATTTGTAATTCGTGTTGTAAGAAAGGTGGAAATTCCTCGTGCCTCTTCTTTTTTGTCCTTGTTTTCATTCCTCTCACCATTTCCAACTACCCCACTACATGCACGTACCCACACATACAGAACCACCAATTTTTCGGCCTTTCAAACCCCTTAACCTACAGCCCCACCTCTACCCTCGGTCCTCATATTGATCGACTTTAAGTGCACCAAACATGGAGTACGTAAGTGAGTGGCAATGCGGACGGGCAGGAGAGTTCCAGGGTTCATATGGTAAATCTGAGTGATCAGGGCTCTTGGGTTGTCTACGTTCTCATCTCAGCCCCTTTAATGGACAACTTGACACTGACGTCCACCGCTCAACGAGACGTCTGGACATTGTGAACCACCCTTTTTTACTTTGCGCTTCAGTCGCATGATGGTGGCGAGGGGGTGGGGGTAGGGGTTGTCTCGGCGGTCTTTGTGTACGCTGTATTTTTTAATCCACCACCGAGCAATCCCACAGTCTATTCGAGGCATTGGGTAGGAAAGAAAATGTGGATGAAGTTGTAAATACACGCAAGCATTCACCAAGTGGTCGATTGAGCTTAGTTTTATGCATGAAAACAGTCTCAATATCCGTGCAATAGGCTAAAGTGTTGTGGTCGTTCTTCCTTTCCGACATCCACCGCTCACTAGGATGTCAAGACAGTGGGAAAGGTTTTTTTGTCCTCGCGTCTCATGACGATGGTGTCTAAATGGTCTTTGTGCAAAAGTTGTGACTTTTTCCTCTCCACCGGTCTTACGATCTTTTCGAGGCACTGAGTGGGTCGTGGCGATGAAGACGTGAATACACCCAGGCATTCATAAAGCTTATATTTCCTGCTGCTGATTTGTGGATCGTTTCTCCACTCGTCTGGAGGAAACCATAGAAGATCTCTGCTGTTGTTGATGCTTAGCATCCTATCCCTTTTGACATTAATATTATTACTATTATGATTTCATGAGGAAGCGAGAAAGAACATATATAAGACAGAGGGCAGGCGGGAGGGGAGAATAACTATTAGGATTTTTGCTGAGTTCTCAGATCTTTCTGCTACTGGAAATTTGTCAACTTCATGCACAATTTATTTGTTGTTTTAAAATGCTTATAGTAAGTTTGAGTAGTTGAAGTCGAGCATTTTTTCTATGGTTATTGTCCATACTTTTGCAGTTGTCAAGCCGCAGGGTACTTGGTATTGCATTGGATGTTTTCTGATGGGACCTATTATGGCACGCTGTAAAGCGCGTGTTCCCGCGTTGATTCCTAATGCCTCTTAATTGAAAGTGATCGAGATGTAATAGAATTTTTAGACCAAAGCAAAAGAAGGCTTTTTGTGCAAACCTTTTTTTCTGTAGAATTTGAAAGGGTGTAGTAGGCAGTAGCAAAGCGCATTTCTTGTTGTTGACCGGCTTAATTAAATCGGATTTGGTGATGCTAAGCCATTCGGAGGTCATAACTTTGGGTGGACTCCTAACTTTGAGTAACACGGATTCACACACCTCATTTGGCTGATCTCGTTCGTGAATGTGTCAAGAATAACCGGAGGCGATGCGACAGTTGAATGGTTCCTGTATTAGCGTCGAAGGGGCTGTCGTGGCAAAAGCTGGCCAGGTGACTGACTGAGGAATGGCTTATGATGGGGAATGGCGTGGCTGCCACGATTGCTAGGCGGTCGAAGCGTTTATTACTGCTTTCGTCTAAACTGTTTACTCACAGGTCTAGAGTGCGCACCACCCAATGCCCAAAGACCATGCTTTGTTCTTGCTTGTGATGGACTGCAGACGCAGTTGCTTGCAATTAATCGTTCGCCTACAGGAACCTAACATTGCTGATGTCTTCGAACTACCCGCTCGATTGAGTTCTCTTTAACTGGAAGATGTTTGAGATAAATTTCTCAAAAACAACAAGACCAGTCAGTTGACCGAGGGAAAGTGCTACACCAAGAAGGCTATTCACAGTCATTTGTCATTCCTGTAGTACTTGCCCGTTAGAAGTGTGCCTCATCTCTTTCGTACACTTCCTACATGTTTGATAATACTTGTTCAAGTTGGAATGATTGACATCAGTTCTTGGTGCCAGAATTCGACCGATAATTATATTAGGTTAGATTGTTTAAAGACCAGCGGGATGTAATAGGCGTCAACTAGGTGCTGTGCTGTCTAAGCAAAAAACATTGCAACACCGTTACAGAAGCAAACAAGCTGTAATAGATCCATGCCGGCTCAGATTTATTTGCCGCATTAGTCTCGTCACAGTTCGGCTCCACCAAATTTGCCACTGTTCAACTCGGTTATGTTCGAAAACATTTGCGAAATCTAGCGGACTGCATATTTAAAATCCCGATCGAATCTGTTTCTAAACGGATGAAAAAGACCAGAGTGCTGTAGCTCTAATATCTCATTCTTTTACCAGACCTCATGCTTCGTGATGGGCAGGGAATGGCATCATTCTGATATCGTTATTTTGAACGGTTCCATAATGTAAACACTATTACTTCCAACATGCTGCTTTCTTTTTTGGGCATTCGCTTACCTTGAATTTAGGCAAATGCTGTCAACAAGTTAATGTCTCATTTACGGGTGGCCTATAGTTAAAGCACCAACACCTAACTCCTTACGAAGTGCAGTCGATGTCCAGTGCCTGCTTGCTAATATCATCGTATATCTATATCCTAAAATATTAGTGGCTCCACCATAGATTTCAACTCCTTACGTTCCAACAAAATGAACGAACAATTCGTATAATCCTTTAAATGTGAATATGACACTATAAATATATCCGCATGTCGAGACACCATTTATACGTTAGTTTATGATGAACAAACACACATCAATACGTGTGGACAGAATTTGCTTTAAAAGGACATATGAGCCAGCTTGCACAGATGCTTTCAGTTTGGGACACCACTTTCTCTACCCTGCATCCCCATTTGCGGTTTGAGTTCGCGTTTGGTTCCATTGGTTACTCTATCAGCTTGTCAACGAGCCTCAGGAATACAACCCCAATGCGAGTAGCACTAATCATAAAAATGCTTTGGATAAAGGAAATGTTTTTGATTATCATGGGTCTGACAGCTGCACAAAGAGATAAGTGGGAAACCAGTCGCAGAATTGAGCCAACAGACTCTGTTTCTACACAGGTAGCAACTTCATCTGCCTGCAACTTATTAATAAAACCAAATAATAATTAACTTCGCAGCTTTCTGCCACTGCATGGGCAACCAGTACCCCATCACATAGCATCCTTTCAAAGATACGTTACTTGCTAATGGATCTTCAATTTTTGTAGACGCATGTCACAAGATGCTGACTGACATTGATGCATGGGTACTGCAACAAACTTGACTACTGACAATGAAGGCATATTTTGGGAATGATAGGCAAAAAGACGGATAATAAGATGGATATTAGATGCAGGAAATTGCGATTCGGCTAAATTACAGTTATTGCAAGCAGGTAGCAGCATAAATATTGAGAAGTCACGCATGCGCGACTGTTTGCGGACGTAGTGAAGCCAAATTACCCCGCTATCCATGTTTGCTTTTCCAACTTTGTTGCATTTTTCATTGTACGTACGCAACGTGAGAGTTGGTCAAGCTAGCAATTCTGTTGTGAAATGCTTAATAAATAAGCAGACAAGGAGGCCTTCCCTTCATGATAACATCTTTGAATCATCTTGGGACGCTTAGCGGATCATGCGATTGGGTGTAGGTCCATTAATGTATACTAGGTAGATTTTAAAATAGTGCTGGAAGTTTTGTCCTCTTGTCTATCGGCATTCTAGTGAGTAGCATTAGCATTGATAGTTAGAGCTCTTTCGATACGACACAAAACTGAAATCCGACTAGTAAAAGTAACTGTCATATCCGTGGTTTTCCTCGCCTAAGAGGATGTACATTAATTTTCGTATGTGCCAAACACTGCGCACCACAGCGCAGATTAGAATGCGGTTAAGCATGGATGTGCGGAGTGGCACAGATTACGTTGATGGAACCTAACTCGATGCAACGCAACGCAGCGTAGCCTAGGCATGACTGGGAGGGGAGAGGGTCTCCTTTTTTCATCTACTTATGATGTCAGTGGCATAATTTACGTAGCCTCTACTTAGTCGGCTGCTGCCGCTATTCTGCACAAGCCAGTGAAGAAATGAATTAAACGCGCTAGAAGCTATTCTCACGCTTTTCTCCAATTTTATCCGATTCCTAGCACTTTACAGGAGCATCATATCTCAAATTCTCTGTCAGCTGCACTAGTCTTAAAACTTATTCTAGTTGGAATGGCTATAGCACTTCCGCTTAGGCCTTCGTTCCCTTGAAAGGAGCAGACCAGTTTTGCGGCAAGTCAACCAATGGAAGGTAGTTTCAGTATTTTGACATATACATGGGTAACAACTAGTGATGTCTCGGGATACGTCCTGCATGTAAAAAGACTTAAAGTCTCTCAAAATCGCACGTGAATGCTAGCAACTAGCATAAAATGAGGCGGAAGTAATAGTACTTAAAGCAGGAAGAACTGCACAATTATGCAGGGCGATACCCAACCTGGCTAACAGTGTATGTTAATCGTCTCCGAAGCATGAAGTGTTCCAAGCGATGAAAGTCAATCAAAACACCTCCTCCCTAATGAACAATCGCTGCCCATTCAACCAATGTTTTGAAAACAAAAAGATGTGTCAGCACAGAGCTGCACCACAAATCAGATATGAGGATGAATTTCGTGAGCCGATGGAGGGATAAAGACCATTACTGATCCCGTATGCAGAGACCATCCACAGGGAGAGCATCAGGAATGGTGCTCAAAATGGCGAGAGAGTAATGTAACATGTGTTTGTTTAAAAGCATTTCTTAGGTAAGTATGGTCCAGTGAGCCCCAATCCTAAGATAAAACAACCATGGTCCAAATGTGAGGCGACAGAAGTGTGTTCAGAATATGGGTTCCATTTATCTCTGCTCCTTAATCAAAATGTGTCTTTTTCAACAATCCAATTGTGTTAAGAATGTAAAGGTCAGAGAGAAAAGGTTAAATGCAGAGTCTAATGCACCTAAAATACAGACCAGTAGCCAAAGTGTGAGACAATGTCTCGACGCGCAAACGTCTACTGCATGTATGGATAAATATTTCGCCATTATTTCTGGGTTGCAAGAAGAATTTAAGCACAATCTTGTACCTAATCCATGCCGTATGTAGGTCATTGCTTTCACTGCCGCCAACAATTGCCAAGATGAAGTGATTTGAGAGGGCAGGCACCCACGGTTCCACACCAAACTAAAGCTGCTTTTGTAACCAGAGATCCCGTCGATTTTGTCCTGTAGGTGTAAAAATTTCAATTGATATGTAAATGCAGCACACTACAGCCATCTGTTTATATGGGGCATCGAGGATTCAAAGTGCTTTCTGAGCTTCAAGAGAGGGAAAAATTTATTAGAACATAACTTGATCAGGACGGCTTACGAACAACGGATGCCGAGTTCATCCTGCTTCAAAATGTTTCTATTAATGGGAATCCGTTACCACCTGCGCTATTAGCATCCAGCTTTTTCTGTTAGATTTTAGGTGTTACAGAAAATACGTCACAGGATTTATTTAGGGGTAAAGCCTTATATGATTCTATGAGTTAGGTGGCGGACCAGTCGTCGAGGGAGCAGAACGCCATCGACATCACCAGTGATCGGAAAGTAAGAGGAAAGGTCAGCAATGCGATGCAGTACGAGGAGATTGATAAAAAGTGGAGTAGTAGTGTAGCATCTAGAAACGCCAAGGCGCCTCATAGTCAAGACGCAACTAAAAATGGTAAAAATCATGAGCCAAAGTGCAGACACCTGAGAAGTTTCAAAGTAACACAACTCTGATTAGTGGAAAGATGATGAAAAGATGCAAAAGAAGGCATAAAGGATGATAAGAGAAAAGATGGATGGGATGTGTGCTTAGCATGCCAAAACGAATTCTTGTTTTGCAAGCCCGCAAGTGTTAAAGCAAATCAAAGCGATTTGTACATCAACTTACTTCTGTGTATTCACCCCACAAAGCGCAAATTCGCAAAATGCGTAACTATTGTTACTTAGTTGCTAGAATACGTGAATTTGCGCATTTTGACGAGGTTACTTGAAAAGACTGTTAAAGCTTGCCTGTCAAATTCACACACGGAAATTTTGGCTTTCAGCCTCAATAGCCTAAAATAAAAAGAGAAGCTTGTGAGAAAAAAATAATTCTCCTAATATGTCGGTCCTATCCTACCAGCTGGTAACCACAAGTGGCGACTCCAAAACAAAGAATTCATGCCCACCGTCTTGGCACCTAAGAGATAAGTTCATTCATTTGTACTACCGTAAGAGTTGGAGCTGCTTCGAAGTATCCTGCCTTCTCAATCCTTCCATTACCAAATCATGGGTTAGGAGTAAAAGACTAAACTTTACACTTGTAGGGGATGTTTATTACCACCCCTGACAGCTGCAACTAGCAGCTCCTCTCGTTGGTTTATCTGCCCATCCCCGCCCCATCCTACTTTTATCGCCCAAGTAGTATTACGATCGTGCTGGCGCGCATTTCAACTCGAGCATTGTGGCATCTGGTAGAAAGACAAAGTCCACCTACACTTGCCCTCATCTTATGCCAACATAGTTGTTGAATCCGCGCAATAACAAAAGGCAGACACACTGTCAACCTTCCATGTAATCAAAAGTGTTCAAGTAATAAATCATTACGGAAAAACGTGAATCATCTGAGTGGCAGGAGGTAAAGGCACCATCTCTCAAGACGGATGTTATCGGTCCCCCAACATCTGTCATTGGTCAAATTTGCCACCGGCAACGCACCTCCATACCCATCTGTCTCGTCCTAATTTACTAATTTTGATACAATAAGAAGGCGCGACTGCTCCAAACATTCCAATGACAAGGCACGTTGAAGTTTAAATTTATCAATGCCTTCCTGCAATTGGATGAGACGTGAGAATAAGCGATTTGGATTTTTCGGAGCAACACTTTTAGAGCACAATATTTTAAATCCCACTCAAAATTGGTGATAAGACAAAACACGTTTGTCCTGGGAGTTGCAATACCATTTTGATGTGAGGAAAGAGCGAGCTACAAACGCTTGCCAAACCGCAAAATCAAAGAGCTTATTCCTTGATATGTACAAAGTTGAGACTTAGAAAGCATTTACATGTCCTGGAAGTTTACGAATTAGACGCGTAAAAACTAACCAGCTAGCAGTTTCAGGCACTTTTCCATCCACTCACTGACTGATTCGCACAGGTGAGTGGAAAGTATATTCAAGAAAACGAAATGGGAAACACAAAACACGGAATTAAACTTATTGGGTCTGTGGAAACTTGGTAGTAGCCAACGCCTACCTAGTGCTTTAGCGCAACTGTGCCTGAGAGGCACTACTTCTTGCTTTTTTCATTCTCACTTCTGTCAGCTAAAATCGCATGAGGTCAAGGTCATTGCACTGTTAATATTTCTGGCTCCGGTTTGCCATCAACTGCTAGGCAATGTCGATTGTACTACTAGGTATTGGTCAGTAAGATTTCTTGCGCAACTTTTTATTTAATTAGCACGAGCAAGTAACTGATAAGGGCAAGCTGATGAGATAGAAAGGCGTAATGAATTGTTAGGAGCTTGGTCAGATGAGTGGCTAAATACGGAAGTAGGCGCACGTTCCCCCACCACATCATATCCACCACTAACACGCACGATCCACCCATTCACCACGCGCTGCACGTAACAGCTCTAACCATGCCGTGCCCCATTCACTCCTTCCTATTCACGATGCACCAGAGAAATGCCGATTCGCAGCATATATGCAGGTCGGTTGTTTCGCACAATGCATGCTAAATAGTACAAGCCCCAAACTTGTCCAGAGCTCCTCCATTGGGCTATCTCATTTAAGGTAGAAGATGCTTTTATTGCACACGGCAGAAAACAAGACAATTATTTGCCACTTCTTGACATGGCAAATCATATCAAGACTCTGCCTTAGTCACGGCGGGCGCAAATGATCCTAGTCTTAGGGTGCTAATCACCACTGTTTTTGCGGCTTCATCCCTCCATCACCATCTTCTGCGAGGTGATTTGTCGTTTGATTTGCGGAACACCTAAAACCCTTTGTGGTTAGCCATATTTATTACAAGGATCGGCACACCAGTGCAGCCTCATCCATCTCTTTGTTGCGTTCTCAAAATAGATATCCTCTTCTAAGCTACATTCACCCCTTTTATGTTCCATTCATAATGGAGGAAGAGAAGAAACACCGGAGAAATGCAACTGCGTGAAGGGAAAGGAATAGCTGGATCTTATGCATCAGATCAACAGCACAATCTACAGGAGCCAAATTCTTGTGCAAACGCGCAACATAGGGTGAAATATAAATACAGGCCTAATGTTGTCAAACTTTCGCTGGGGTTGGATTAGATTTGCATGTTAATGCAAGACCATGACACAGTTGAACAGCGCATTGATGGGGCTTGTACAGATGGGCGAGAAGGACATGTTCCCACTAAAGACATGACATCCGCATTCATGGTTGTTAACTCTTAAATCGCTGCATGTAGTACCGCCCAAACTGTGAAAATAAAACTATATATTCTTTCCCTCATTCTCCTGCTTCTCCTCTTCCTCCCCTTATCCGTGTCAGCTACCCCACGCACACACTGGAAATCATCAACTTGTCTCCCTTCCTCACATCTAACCCTCATCCCCACACCGATTGACTATGTGCTATCATCACTAGGTTGGTGGGTGAATGAATAGGGGAGTCTCAACAAGAGATCAAAAATAGTCGCGAGGTAGGTATAGTGAACCCAGGTGATCAGTGCACTTTGGTCACTCCCAGCCCCTGTTCACCCCTTTCTGTACCGTTGATTGGTATGCCTTCATCTCCTCTACCCCAGTAGCTCACCGCCCGCACCTCAGTTGCATGATCGTGCCTCGATAAGTGGTGCATGGCCACCAACGCTAATCTTTTATAGGCAATTAGGCTTTTCGCCTGCTACGAGTTCGACCATGGAGTTTGCCGTGAAAGTGCTAACGTGTGTGATACGAATGACCGCGAGTAATCATGGGCGTAGCAACTAATGGTTTGAGGTGTGGCAATTGCCGCTGCATCCGCTAAAGTCAAGTGAGAGGATAATTCTATCAGGGAAGTCAAAATGGCAAGCAGAGATGATCTTTTAGCATTACCTCTGTTTCGGTTTGAAAAGCCACATTGCATGTATTGTGGGTACCATTAATTGCCCAGGGTGGTTCTGCTAACACACATCGGTGAATGTGCTGTGCATTGGTTGCATCAATGCATTTTCCGACGAGTTATCGAGTCATAATTACGTAAGCAGACCAAGTAAGACGCATTTAATTAAAGGCATGCCATAGGTGTGCCTTGCATTTCCGCGCGTGGGTCATATTTTCATCCTTAAATGGGCTGCGAATCAAGAGCTGTGCTCATGGCTTTCAAATAACAAGGAAGGAAATGACGCTTGTGGCAGTAATTTCACCAGTTTAGGCAATATGGCCTTTAATCGAAGGCTCACAGAGGACTTCTATTTCCCTATTTCATCTTGTATACCCAAAAGAAAACCCAAAGAGAAGAATGGTGTAGGTCCATGTACTGGTATCTAATCGTATATTGAGCAGTTGCAAGCACTAATCAGAAACAATAGCATTCCTTAAGAGCCCTAAGCAAGATAGAGGTAGGATAGAGCTTTTGCATTGCCAGCCAGCTCCTTCACTATTGTGGCGTGTGGAGGCTTCATCGCAAGCGTCGGTGTAAGCACATCTTAGGTCGAGTTAGCTGTTTGCCGCCATTGATGCGAATATCCCACGGTTGCGTACACGATGACCACCATTGCGGCTTCTGCTCAGACCACCACACCCACTTCTGCCCACACTTTGAGCCCTTCTCAACCTCAACCCACGGTGCCCACTTCCGAGGATACGCACGTGGCCAACTTCCACAAGGCATTTCCTTGCCCGCGTCTGCTTCCTTTTAAACTGATCGTGTGCTGAGCTGTGCCTGCTTATATACTAGTCGCCTTGTATCTCATTGTTCCGCGTGGTGCTTGTGTTCACTGTACTTTTAGCTATGCAGTTGTGCTTGCTAATCTCTAACAATGCCCTCGTGATTCCAACTCTTTCAGGTGATGTCTAGCCTATGAATCGCATGTGACTAACTTAACTTAGTATTTTCCACCTAGGCGTTAACGTTGTTGAGAACTTAAGCAAATATTTTTCGAGTGGAGACTGCCTTTGTCAGTGGACAGATGGTAGAGCACAGACTAGCATCGAGCTGCACCAAACCACTAAACCCGGTTCTTTTGTGTTCCGGTGGGAGTCCCGTAGAAAGAAAATAACCCACTAGCATCTGCTAATCTCTAACAATGCCCTCGTGATTCCAACTCTTTCAGGTGATGTCTAGCCTATGAATCGCATGTGACTAACTTAACTTAGTATTTTCCACCTAGGCGTTAACGTTGTTGAGAACTTAAGCAAATATTTTTCGAGTGGAGACTGCCTTTGTCAGTGGACAGATGGTAGAGCACAGACTAGCATCGAGCTGCACCAAACCACTAAACCCGGTTCTTTTGTGTTCCGGTGGGAGTCCCGTAGAAAGAAAATAACCCACTAGCATCAGTTGCTTTCTCTGCTGATAGCGATCTGTCCCACAGCCAACTGTACAGAGATTGGCCCTCATAGCACTCATTGCATGGCAATGTGACAACCAACCATATAAGTGCGACCGTAAGCACAATGGTTTTGATTTTTATTTCGGCTGCATTTCGTGCTGACCATGTGCACGGCCTCTTAGGTATTTTCCCAATGCTGTAAATCTTCGTTCCTGATAATGGGACTTATGTCATTCTTAGCGTCGAATTTGCGCGAGACAATTCAAGCATAGTTATCATGCCTAAATTCGTTGTATCTCCTCTCCAAGTTTACCTTCCAAGCTATATATTGACCTTATACCCCTCCGTGAACCGTCAGGATTTAAATTGTTACAACCTAGTGCACTTAGCTCTCGTTTACCTAGGTGTATTTTGCCCACATCTGATAGCTAAAATGTGTTATTAGAATTTATCTTGATCAAAGGTTATCAGAAGCCGTAAGTTGCGCCCAAGACAGGAATGTTCGAACCCTCATTACTCAAATAAATTACAGAGAACGTCAATATTACCAGCAAATATGAAAAAATTTAACAAAAAAAATCCATCAGTTTTAACACAAAATGGGGTGTTAGACCATGCCGCCATGCAAGACGTCCATTAGAAAGGGCAACAAAGACTCATCAATTTATCCAACCAGCTAGATAAATGCGATTACACGAGCGAAATCGATTCCTGTAGGGTTTAGTTTTAGTCCTCAATCCCCATGCATTGCAGTTGTACGAGCAAAATCGGTTCATGAAGTGCAAAATTGCTCCTCTTAATCCACGCATGCTGCATTAACATGGGCCAAGTCGATTAGGCCAGAGCCAAAATATAGCGCCTATTTCAAGCGTACAGTAGTCACATGGGCAAAATCGACCCCAGTAGAGCCAAGATTCTGCTCTCAATCCACAGGCAAAGTTGATTGCCTCTTTGAAAATTTCTGCTCTGTTACTTGGCATTACTGTAGTGAATATTAAAGGACTAACTGCATCTCTTCTTTGTTCGAGTTTTAAAATGTGACTACGATGGGACTGAAACAATTGGCGAAACTTCGATGTGAGTAAATCGACTTGTCCATTTCGCTTCAGTGTGTCCAGATGGATTGAATCTCTTTACTCTGGAAAAACTGATTTTTCTTATATAGCTTTAAAATTGGGGATGCAGGTACATATTTTGATGTGTATGGAGTTTTTATGTCAAGGCCTTTCTTTTGTTTTATAAGTTAGTGTAGTCACCTGCTTTTCATGTTACTGCTGTGACGGGTGGAAAGCATTTGTCGGGCCATGGTTACAGTTTGTGCCTGTTTGCATCGTTGCCTCTTTCGCAACATTTAGTCAACCAGCACTCAATTGTTATGACCATAAGCGAAATCAAGTTTGCCCAGCTTGTGCATCAAGAATATCGATTGTATCTCAACCTGTAAGAGCTGCAATAGGTGTAACTATATGTGATCAAGTTACTTGATGATACACTCATTGGTTTCCCTGCATATATTTCAATTCGAATGCACTGCTTATGAAGAAATCCGTCTTGCTCCTATATTGACGTGCACCTCTTTAGTTCCCCGTTAAATGCACGTTGACTCCTTATGTTGCAGTCGTTCGCAAACCAGCTGCTACATTCTTGCCAACAAGCCAAACGATATGATTGCAACTATGTGATCATGCAGCCCGAGAGAATGCTCCAACTGCTAAAGTGGGAAGCAAAGCAGCCACGTAGAACGGAAACACCAACTTCTTAAAAGGCATACACTTTCCTCGACGTGCTAGGTTTAGTTTTATGAAAGTATTTAATCAATCGTATAGCTGTGGGGAGCAGTGCCGCAGGAGTACGAAACACGTAAGAACAAGGCATTGCCTGCAGATATGTGCATCTCGTAGAGCAATACCGCATGCTCCAAAACAAAGAAATGCACATCGCCCGTGTTTTAAGTGACGATAAATTGTACCTGAAATGTGATAGATCACTAAATAAAACTGATATGATAGATGTTAACCAAATAAACCCTATATTGGCAGACATAGGGCTGGGCGACAAAGAATATGTCACTTTTTTCTTGGATTTTAAATTGGACGCTTAAAATCACATCATTCATCTTCAGTTTACGAGCCTGCAGCAGGGGTGAACTGAGTGAACAGAGTGGATCAGCTAACATACTTGCATACAAGGTGTGAGGTCGTTGTGAGATGGCGACCTTGAGCAAACATCCGTGGACAGGTGGTGAAGGAACGTATCAAGTAACAGTTATATTTATCTCTGCTTCTACAAAGACTTGATGGTAAAGTGTGCGGAACCATCTGTAACAAGCATCATCGATCGCAATCATTCAGGTAATTTCTCAGCTTTAACTGCGATGGACAAATACCGATAAAATTGCTATACTACTGCTGTAGGTGATCCCCTTTGAAGAGCCTGACCGCGATCAGCAAAAGCACCGAAATCTCTTGATCTGACTAGACCACGCGCTGCATATCTCTTTTGCATAGCATTTTATCATGTTTGGTTGTTTGTCACATCAAATTTCGAAACGTAATTAACCCCCTCTCTGTGACGGCGCAACAAACGTTGTTAAAGTTTTGTCCGGTTGCATTTTATGGCAACGCTACAGCTAATTAACAGCAGCAAAGTTGCACGAGTGCAAGACCGTTGGTTACGTTCAAAAATTTTAAATCAGATTTTGTCCCTTGGATGTCGCCAAGTGCCGCATTCGATTACTTACCCAGCCGTGGCTGAACGAAAACCAGCTTATTGAATGTGAAAATATGTCCCACTCTAGAATACCACAGTGGAATGAACCTGGACTGTATTACTCAGGTTTGAATTTCAGAGCTATGAAATTGTTTCAAACACCTTTGAATTGTCCCACAACTTTGTTTAGTTCATTTGATGCACAAGCATAGCCCTCAGCGTTGGTACAGATTTGCACAAGGGCCGGCGCTGGTTGATGGCTGCCTGGGCACTAGATGCAAAAATCTGTAGAAAGATAGTGATGAAAACCAGAAAGGATGAGATGCGGCAAGTAAGTGCGTTTGGAACGCTCATTAACACAATAAAGCAGCTGTCAACTGTGTTTATCCTGAAGAAATACCAGTAAACAGCAATTGAAGAAACGTCGGAAATCGTGCCCCGTTGATTTTATGCAGAAGCACCATTACATGCTGTGTAAAAGATCAATTGTCGAGACTAAAATGCGTTTTCTTGTGAATTGCTGCCTACTCGTTTAACAGTGCTACGTGGTGACAGCGGCCTTCTTGCTCAAGTGGATGTGAAGGAACACGGAGGTGAATGATGGTTTCAAAACAATCATCTTACCACATGCTAATGAAGTTACGAGTACTAAGCACGTCTGAACTCGGTTAAATGCGGCTTGATTTTCCTTTTAATCCAGAGACGAGCGAGGCATGCAAAATCAAAAAATGAGAAAGTGTGCTGTCATTAATTGCGCTATCAACCACATGGTCGCACTCGCAACTTGGCTTAGTAGAAGTCCAGCTTTCAAATGAGACGCCACAAGTAAACCGTGTCGGTGATTAGGTCTGCTGGTCTGGGCCAACTACTCGCTGCCAACAAAAATACAGCAGTGCTCCACTAACGCTCTTCATTTAGGCGCTTATGATAACCTCCTTCAGTCACAAATTGAGTGAAGTTGTGTGGCGTTCGCTGCGTCTAGGGATAAATATACTTTTAAAAGACCATTTAAAGAAGCCTGACTCGCAGCCTCATCGCCAAAGGCTCGGATTGCATTAACAAGTTCCAAGTCAACCACCCCTGATTGACCACTCGTCTTTGAGGTGTAGATTGTTTGGTAGCACAGATCATCTCAACACTTGTACAAATACACTGACTACTCCTTTAAGTTGGTAAGCTAAAAGACATTTTTCTGCCCTGGATAAAGCTCGTCTGCTCTTTTGTCGCCTTTTTAATTTGCAAATTTTAATTTGGGTCGAAATAGTAGACCATATGGAAAGCATGGATCAGAAAGCAATTTTAGAATTGGCCTTTTTGGGGTTAATGGTAAAAAAGATGTTCATTTCGCATCGGTAACAGTGGTGACTGCCCACGATGCCACCACAACGCCATCCAAATCAGTTGATGAGAAGAATAAAGTTGCTCAAGACAACAATGATGATGTCAAAGGCATTATCGTCAAAGCTCTTCCGTATGCGGGCATCAAGTCTCCAACATCGGCAATGGATTGATCCTTCCCTGCCAGTCTTTCCGTGTCTCCGACACCAATCTGCGCAAATGACAATTACAAGGTACATCCGATGATTGACACGCATATGCCTACCAATGAGCAAACCAGCAACATCAAGAGTAATGTGGCTGCTACGCAGCGCATAAGAATAACAAAGGTTTTTCACATCCTACTCATAGACGAAGAAGACAAACTGAGCAAACCTTAGAGTTTTTACAAAGTATGTGCAGTTTGGTAAGGTCAATCCTGAAACGGCCGCATCCTCGCCACCGCTGTGGTCCATGCTGCTGCCGATGCCACCGCCTCCAATAATATTGAAATGATTGTGGCAGCCAGCCTTGCAGGAAGAGACGGAGAGGCATAGCCCTATCTAGTAGCTTTTTCCTCAACGCCAGGTCTCATTTGTCAAACGTAACTTTTAAACCTGCTTTAAATCAATTGTATGCATAATGAGCTGTGTTTTTGTGGTTTGCAAAAAAATAAGCTTCGCCTCCCCTACCCCCTCTCTCTTCTTCCGCAACGCCTAATAATTTAGGTGCAGGTAGGTGAGTTGGGTTTGGGCTGAAAACCATTACTACGTGACCCATCTTCCATTCAGGGAGTTGCTATTTCCCAGTTTCCACAAAAAACATCAATTATCTGGCATTACGGCAGTTTCGTTGACAACACTCGTGGTGATTGTTGGCAACGTAACGATCAGGGTAACAAAACCTGGTTCATTTTCGCTTCAGTCAGTCAGTCGCATCGACGGCCTGTAGCTTGACAACCCTCGTCCAATCTCATCGGAATCTCAGGTTTGACGCAGTATTTGACCTTCGATTTCGTTGGTCCTACTGTCTGTAACTACCGCGGCTGTCATTGCAGCTGTAGCACTTAAAGCGAGTGCAATGTTTTGCGAGGCAACGTTGTGCTTGTTTTCGAGGACAAACTTTGATTGCGTAAAAGGCGTTCCTTTTGCCGAAAGGAGCGAATTCAGTGGGGGAATGTTCAGCTTTAAGCTATTATACTGTACATATTTCAAAAGAAAAGGTGACACGTGCACATGAGCTTTGGCTTTAAGTGACCCCCGCAAAGATGAAGCAGAATTCTTCCTTGAGTCCAACGGCCTTCGCTACCAAATCCATGCTTCTTTCAGTCTTTGAGAAGGAAACTAGTGGTCTGTGTTACAGGAGACCATAAAACGAGCAGACGGTTAAGCCAACCTGTTTAGCAATAGCATGCCGTATAGAACGGAATCCTAGAGTATTGTATGGCTACCATGGTTAATTTTTCATGTGATCAGTTTTGTGCTTCTGAGGTTTTGTTGGCTGCCTGCATTTAATGCAGCATCAAACACTCGGTAGAAGGAAAATGGTAGTCTGAGCCTACAGAATAGCAGTGAGGCTGTCAAAAGCCTAAACGTGGTTTTTTCAACGAAGTCACACGCTACCTTCAAATTGAACGTATCATTGCGATCTAACCGTAAGACAACGCAAATGGTGGCGCATTACAAAGAGTCCAGGTGCGCAAAGGTCTTAGGCTAGCAACATCTAAATATCAGGTCTCTGCAATTTTCGCGTCTTCATAAAACAAAACTCTAGCAACAGCTTCATTTACGGACACCGCAAAACCTTTTTATGAGTTGCTTATATTAAAACACTCTGGTTTCCATTTCGACTGGCCCTCTTGCATTATTCTACTAAAAAGCAGCCCATAATAACCTGTCTCCCACCAAACGATCAGAGGCACATTTGCTTTGCTTAAAACCACTGTATTTCCATAAGACTGCATTATCACAATCGCGTAACTCTTGCACTGAGATGATAGTGCAGTTATGCACATATTGATGGGGAGAGAGAATCGACAGGAATGCTTTGTGCATTTCGCTTATTCCATAACAGCATTTGGCGCTTACACCCGATACTGTTTAATATCCACCTCAACTTGTATTGAGCGTATTTACAGATAGATAGTGGGATGGATTCGTCGGTTAAGACAAGTTAACCGCACCACTACGGCCATGTGTGATCACTTAGTGTGACCCGTCAGTGCTTGTGAAGGAGTGTGTAAGTTGTCATCAGTCAACTCATCTGTCAGCATTGATCATTCATCGGGTACCTGGTGGTTTTGGACTGCATTGGCTAATGACCTAGGATCTGGGTCAGGCGACATAATAAGTTACTTTAATTGAAAATTTACTAGATTACTTGTGGTGGACAATGTATTTTGTGTGACTCATGACGTAATTGCAGGAAGTGGATTGTTGGGCATAAGTGGGAAGCTGGCATTAAGTGAGCTACCATGCATGACATAATTAGTGATGCGATAGAGAACATAGTTTTATTGGTGAAATCGTTGAATGGTTTGTAGCCATGTCTTTGAGGAGGTGGACAAACACTTACTGGATGGGTAGCTCGCCTGTATCGCTGTCGGTTTCACCAACAGTAATGTGCAGCCTTGATAATCTCAACGGGATTTGAAGGCGCATATTCATTTACGTATCAACACTACCGCAGAGGTTTCCATGGTTCCTGTAGACACTCGTACCAAAGATTGTTGGGTGAGAAGGCATTACTTATCGAAGGAGGCGGCTTTTATTTGATTAAACATCGACACATAGATGGGCCAGAAGAGTTATAGGAAACCAAACGCTAAAGCATGTTTGCCGTCCTCATATCGATGAACAAAAGAATTCTTCCTTGAGTCCAACGGCCTTTGCTACCAAATCCATGCTTCTTTCAATCTTTGAGAAGGAAACTAGTGGTCTGTGTTACAAGAGACCATAAAACGAGCAGACGGTTAAGCCAACCTGTTTAGCAATAGCATGCCGTATAGAACGGAATCCTAGAGTATTGTATGGCTACCATGGTTAATTTTTCATGTGATCAGTTTTGTGCTTCTGAGGTTTTGTTGGCTGCCTACATTTAATGCAGCATCAAACACTCGGTAGAAGGAAAATGGTAGTCTGAGCCTACAGAATAGCAGTGAGGCTGTCAAAAGCCTTAACGTGGTTTTTTCAACGAAGTCACACGCTACCTTCAGATTGAACGTATCATTGCGATCTAACCGTAAGACAACGCAAATGGTGGCGCATTACAAAGAGTCCAGGTGCGCAAAGGTCTTAGGCTAGCAACATCTAAATATCAGGTCTCTGCAATTTTCGCGTCTTCATAAAACAAAACTCTAGCAACAGCTTCATTTACGGACACCGCAAAACCTTTTTATGAGTTACTTATATTAAAACACTCTGGTTTCCATTTCGACTGGCTCTCTTGCATTATTCTACTAAAAAGCAGCCCATAATACACCTGTCTCCCACCAAACGATCAGAGGCACATTT
>LWMJ02000686.1:0-34837 GCA_001693035.2 Taenia asiatica
CTTAAAGCCACTGAGACATCTGCTCGCATAAGTTGTTGGACATAGTTGGTCACTTCTCGACTGGATCCCATTTGTACCACAGACGGAATTGGGGTGCGTGAGAACTGCTGCCTTCTCCAATCTGTCAAGTCGTCAAAGTGTCAGCACTGCTTTCATCCTTGTCAGTGAGTTGAATGAAGAGTTACTAAACAGATAAGAAGAGCTTGTGGCATAAGTCTGAGAAACAGAGACCAGGGTAGCGCTACCCCGAAGAGCGATCCATAAAAGAGGCACACAAATCCCAAAAAGGGTCATTTGCTGTTCCACAAATTCGTCAACTTTCTTATAATTTGTCAGCCCTGATTCTTACCCTTTACTTCATGGGTCAAGCCAGCATCAAGGAAGCTTTCTCAGCCAAATGCACAATCTATTACTCCCCTTTTCTGTTCTACCTTCCCAGCTATTTCCCAAAAATCAATAAAAGTGTCAACCTCTTTAGTATCGATCTAGTTTTACAGAAAGTACACTTCGATTTCAGATAGGGAAGCGCCACTTTCCACAACCGCTAATGCGCGCTTCAAAATGGTCACACTCCTTAAATCGATGGCAGCATTTCGCATTTTACTGAACACCACGATTTCGGGCTAATCATATGAACCCACCCAAAGTGCACCAGGCAAAAGTTCTTGCGCATACGCATCGGTGTCTCTCTCCCAACTAATTGATATCAACCTCTGGTAGATGGCTGTGTGCCTTTACCTATTTTTCTCTACTATGTGGCGCACATCGCAATTCTTTTCCACAACCTGGTATAATGTAAAAACAATTATTGCTTACGATTCCTACTTCAACTTTTAACTTATTTGGGAGCATTGATATGTGGCTGAGCATAAACAGGTAGCTGAATGCTTTCATTGAAGCAGCGCTAGCTAAGAAAAGAAGAGCGGATCATCCACACCATTTATGCTGTTAAGGCTACCGTAAGTACTATAATTACAGCACCATCAGCAGTTGGAAATGCTCCTTCGCCATGAAATCCGTCCTGCATTAGTGGTTCATGGCCTTCTGTATGATTTTGTCACTTAAACTTAATCATAGTTAAGGACTCATTTATCCTATTTTAAACGACCCCATCTTTTAATTCATCTATCCTTCCTGTTCAATTTTCTTTAATTCCATGCATTGCATGCGCGTGATGTCATGTCGGACCATGGATTTCGCTTTTACCTCTTGCTTGGATGGTTGTCAGCCTCTGAATATTCGCCTTCAGAAAAAAGGTTAGCCTATAATTATATCCACTGGCGGTCATCAAATGGATTAACAATTTTTTGATCGAAGTGACTTCACTGTTTCTTCGAGTCCCACATTTAAGGCGTTGCACTTTCCTTATTATAGTCTTTGCTGCATCTTCAGTCAAGATGGCTATCTTTAGGGATTGCCTTGAGATAGCTCATGCTAGTTCTGAAAACCTTTACTTACTATCATGCTGTGCAAAAGAAGCTGTCATAAACCAAGTCTGATTGGCAGGCCTACACTTCAATAAATGTTGGCTCAACCATTCTACATGGTACAGGCATTGGTGCACACTTAATTCAAGTAGTCATTCACATGCTTCACAAATTCATAGTGATTTAATTGAACAAACGATCATCCTCCCAATCTAGCCCTGTTAGGCGACGAGTGACATGTTCTTTTGACACTGTGAAATTGTTCCGCCGAGATAATCGGCACCTGCTTTGGCACAATTCTCAACTGGCAATAGCGTTTATACTATCTGCTGATGATCCTAGTGGCATGCGGTGATGTCTTAACAAATCGGAAAAATACCAACGAAATTCACAGACTTTAACTGCAGATGAAGTCCGCCATTGTTTTAAAATTACGCCTTACAACGTGATTCACTAAGTCCATTGCGGTATGCCTCTTTTGGATGAGGAAAGGATCGCGACTCCCACAGTCAGAATGACTCGCTTTTGCATGTGGGTGGGCGTATTTATAGTTTTGAGGATCCAGAAGGATGTAGCAAACTTATTTTCTTGAGGACATTTATGCTAATATCCGTTCTTAAATGTCTGAATTTGTGGTAGGAATGCATTTTCAAACTAGGATGTTGGAGTTGTCCCATATATGTCATGCAGGAAGTGGAGAGACAGCGCCCTGGTGGATTTTCGACAGACAGGAATTTTGGAGATTGATTGGTTGGTCAACAACATGCACTTAGAACAGTTATTTGGTTGGACTTTGCCTTAAAATATAAAGCTGCAACCACAAGCGCTGCACCGCCTCCTTGGATGTTAACTAGCATGTGATGCAGATGCAGATTGTTATGTAGAAAATGTTGGCATTTCCTTCCTCCTTATCGGCACTGACTACTGCTGCCCGTTCTACCGTATCATTTAACTGAGTCCTTCCTGCGTAGAAAGCACATGAGATCTTGCTCAGCGAAAGATTAGCTAATTTTAGTAGCTCCTGTCTTGTAATGTATTATTTCGCTTTCCATGTGTTGTAGTGACCACATCTCGATGTGCTATTATTGGCTTACCTGATGTGTGCATTGGCTTTGTAGGAGTGTGTTGGGACATTTACTGGTGTCGCTTTGGAATCGACAGCCTAAAATTTGGCGTTGTTAAGGTAAAATTTTGGGTTTTTCGGCTGTGCATAAGAAGTCGACGCTGCTGAGCTAGCTAGTAAAAAGAAGAGTGGCTGTTAAGAAACAAAAATAATAAAGTAGCTATGGAGTGCTAATTTTCACTTGGTTCACGGGCATTGCTATCGACCGCCCTTATTTAGCAAACTATCGCTACGTATTTAGCAGGTGATATACCACGACTTTTCTGTTCATTTTCCAGTCTGACGCTAAGCGAACGCTGCAGTCTGTAATCGCAGTGACCACTCGACATTTTATGTTGTACTCTGGGCCGCAACAGTACGTTGTCCTTCTTTACCGTCGCAACTACTTATTCGCTCTTCCTCATAAGTGGAGCGGATCATTTGTCTTTAATGTGGGAGATTTGGAAAAAGAATGCTGATGGCTAAGGAAAACAATCATTGAAAGTCAGTTAACCTGCGTCCTTCTGCCCACTCATCGATATTTTTATCGTGACATTGACTAAACCTTAAATGCACTCCTCCTCTCACCACTCGGTAAACTTATCTCCTTTTCTGATAATCCCAAACACAAAATTAGTTACTTTGCCCACTCCACATTATTACGTTATCACTGCTAACCTTTAATTAAGCACCAGTTCGGTGTGGACTAATTATAGCACATTTTCTACTACTCACCGTCATCTCAGAGCTTCACTTATCAGCTTTTCCTTACCCATTTATCATAAATTAAGGATTAGTAATTTCTTCTCAATCCGCGATCAGGTGCATGGATAAATTACATTGCCCCTATTAAGGCCAATACCCTTTTCAATTGCTTCGTAAGCACAGCGCAACCTTCCCATCACTTTCGATTTCGACAGGTCTTGAGAAACACTTTCTTTGCGCCTTGTTTGCCATTTGGGTGTCAGAGAAGTCATGGATTTGTATCATTTGTGATGGGTGAGCAGAAATCTTCATACAGGTCAAATAAGTGTCATCTTATTTTGTGTTCCTACATATTTTCATGCACCCTTGATATTTCTAAACTATTATTTAAATTGTTTCCTTAACAATTTATGGTGGTTAATGAAGAATGCACCTAAAAGGTGTAAATGTTCCTAATTAACTCTTGTGGAAATGAACTTACGTAAGAGTGGATTTGCGGGTTAGGACTAACACAACAGTTGTTGCTGGGCGCTTAATGCCTTTACTTGTGCCTAGACCAACTAATGTATCGCATTAGGGAGAACCATAGCAGTGGATGGACTGCTTCGGTAGAGACGAAACGATGTGACTGTACAGCTAAAGGCAACAAATGATTAATTAATTTAGAAGAGAGCAAAAGCGTTGGAGAATGGAAAGTGAAGAGAAGAGAGCTGCACCGGTCTTTTTCATTAATTGTTGAGTTCCATGCGTTGATTCCTTTATTTTAAAGTGCACTGTCCATAAAGCTAAGTTTGATAAAACGTTATTTCATTGGGTTCGTCAAGTCAGTTCTATGAAATGTTTAAAATTCATAGGCATTGATGGTAGCCCCGCAACGCAGGGTCAAAATATCGACTCAAATTTTAAGAACCTCCTTCAAAGCATGAGAGCTGCCTTCTCATCCACCACTTCTGCCACTT
This sequence comes from Taenia asiatica, assembly GCA_001693035.2. Classification (NCBI taxonomy): domain Eukaryota; kingdom Metazoa; phylum Platyhelminthes; class Cestoda; order Cyclophyllidea; family Taeniidae; genus Taenia; species Taenia asiatica. The sequence goes on from LWMJ02000686.1 coordinate 4,194, forward strand.
CCACCCCTCAGAAAGTTAATCCGTGAGAACAGTCTATTGAAACACTCATATGGACCATTTAGGAGGTAACCCTTCTCTTTCTTTTGTTTGAACTATTACGGTTACCGCAAAGTACTGGCTACCGTTACTCGTTTTTATTAACTCCATAGGAGAGTCTAACGGCGGCTTTGTTTGTTTCGCAGCCCAGGTTATAATGGTTTTTCTATAAGAAGGCCGAATAATTTCTAAAAACAAAGGTGATTCAAGAAATTCCAGATGGTCAAGCTGCTCTGGTATCAATCCTACCTCAAATCAAATCCTCGCTTCGTGAGTATGTCTGTAAATGCGGTCAAAAACACAAACTTCATCTACTTTTGGCAAGTGGCATTAATTGGTTACCCGCATAAGCCATCAAAGTTGTTTTATGAATGTAAGAGCGACTTTGAAGAAAATTTTTCAGATGCCATCTACACTTATTATCTGTGGCAAAAGCCCCGTGTAGAATTCGGTGCCTCTGAGGATAAAAGGCACCTTGCACTTAACTCGGAACGGCTTTGGCAGTGCGCAGAAGATTGGCGCAAAGTATTGTGCAAATGCAAACGAGCAACAATTCGCATTATTTGGGCGTCCTTACTTGCACAGTTCTTTAGTAACGTCTTCCTATTAATGCAACTTTTCTCTTACTTGGCAATCGATTGTTGTCAAAATAGAAGCAAATTTGTACTGGGGTCAAAGGGTAGTGAAAGACTGAAGTGCTGGCAATGATTTACTTGCGCACCACTCAAGAAGGTATCCGCTTAGATAACATTTTAGTTTGCCTCGGACCTGCGCTAATGAAAACAACCGTTTTGGAAAAAATAAATTCGGAAAAGTGATAACGCATTTGCTACCTAAAACAGCTGGAACGGATACAGTATTTGGGTGCAGAGTTTGTTTATGCATTGGCTTGTGGAAATATAAGGCTGTGTGAAAACCCAGGTACTTCACGTTTACAAGGTAAATTACCTGACTTAGGAAATTGATCTTTGCACCGCAGAGCTTCTAGAGCATAACTGGCAGTCCAATGTCCTAACAGGACTCAAAATTGGCCCATCTGGATTCGAAAGGTTCGTTCCTCTAGGCGCTAGACGTATCCAGCAAAAAGGTATCTTGGCGCTGGTCTACTTATAGTGGTTGATGCCATACTGGGATAAGGTACTGCACCATATTTATAGACCAGTATCTGGATGAATCCAACTTCATTTTAGCTAAAAACAAATCCTAATTAAATGCACACAGGATTATGTTTACACCTCGTCATCATAAACACGTTGACGGTTTAAAATTTTTGTCAGTGTGCTAGTCTCCGATGCTTCCGTGATCTTCACACTGAGCAGGTCCGCTGGCGCTGCCAATAATACAAGAAATGGCTTGTTTGTATTTTCTTCTCTGGCTTTTAATCTAATCTAAAAAGGTGTTGATTTATAAAATCATACCCTTTAGTAAATTTTATTCATGTTGCATAAGAATTTATAAGGAATGTTCTCTGAACTCTTTTCTGACTTGTTGAACCCAATGACTCCTTTAGCGTGAGACATTAATCAACTGAATCCTACTTGCCCGAGTGGCATCATGAACGCAGTTGCGAAAGCTCACTTTAATTTGATAATCCTATGCTACTCGATTCCACCATTGCCAGCCTGAACTATGGATATAAAATTAGAGTTAAGTTGGACTATTTGGATCTCTGGCATGCGCTTTTGTCACTGCCAAATTTTTGTGCCATTCGTTAACTAATTAATAGTTGCTCCTTCTTGAAGGCGAGTTTATACGGTGATAAAATTACTAACCTTTCCAAAGAAGTACTTCGGACAATGTGCAAATACCTCAGTTTTATTGACATAGCACATATTTGCATGGCGATCCCGCAGTGGAAATCGGTTCTTTTTCAAAAACTCAACACTCTTACATGAGCAAGTTGAAATGGATTGACAAACATATCTGCGCAACTCTGTTGTCACACTCGCAGCCGCTGCCCCTTTCAAAGATTGACGAATGCATTAAGCAACATTTCGAAAAGGTGAAAGTTAATATTCGATTTTCATCTATTTTACCTCCCACGTGTGCCCTTAAAAGGGTGGATTGCGTTCTGGTAGAGTCCATCATTGATGCTCGAAAGCTGGCACCTTCAAACTCTACTAATTTATTAATTATAGCGCAAATCAATTGCAGATGGGTATAGAAGCCACCCACTAGCAGCCTGCTGTCACAACAAAGTTATTCAGCCAAATGGTCATGTGGATGAAGAAGACAAGGAGGAAGAGGAAAGGAAATCGTCAGGAGCATCTGATATGAAGTTCACCAGATTCCAGCAGATACTCGATTTCGTCGCCTTGTCTAGAAGTCGTTCAATGCAACGTAGGCTGTGATCGACAGAAATGGAAAGAGACACTGGCACTGCAACCACGAGTTATGGCATAACCGAACTTCCAGCTGAGTGCGGATGGAAGACATGAGGAGGAAAAGGAGGAAAAGGATGCGGTAATATGTGTGGCGCAAAGGACATTTGCGCTGAAAGAGGAGAAGGAGGGAGGCAATAGGTTGTTCGAAGAAGGAGTAGGTACAGCAGCGTGAGCAGCATCAGGAGCGTGGAGAGCGGAAGGAGGAGAATGGGACAATAACCAAAGAGGTGGGGAAGGAGAAGGTGCACCACGTAATCAGCGGTGCATACCACCACGTTGACGGTAAACCGGAGGTGAAGCCGCGTGGCAGGTACAGACGACTCTTTACCATCACCATCGGTGCACTCATGTGGCGCCAACAACAACATCATCAACCTCACAAACATAGGTTCACGGACTCCATCAGACATCGATGGAGGACGAAATGCTTGCTATTCACCGCGTCAGCATAGCAAGCCAAGCTGGTGAGATTGCCCTCCTCTGGTTAATGCATAAACTTCACTGCAAGCAGAAGGAGAAGGGAAGTTAGAGGGTGGTATTAGGGACACACTTTAGCTGTTGTTGTTTTTTGATCTTGACACACCTGCTTGCACAGACAGCGGTTAGTGCAGGAGGAGAAGGAGGTTGGTGATGATGAAGGGCTATTATTCGTCGAGGGAAGGAAGGACCTCTGTCAGTCCGTTTGTCTTACCCCTCTCTCCATCTCCCTTTACTCATTTTACTTTTTGGTATTCGGTTGAGAAGTCGCTACGCCAGCAACAATATCTCACATTGGTCGGCCATTGACCAGCATTTCCTGCCTCTAGAGATTTGAATATAACGAAAGCTATTATAAATAATGACTGCGGGTTTTCGCAAAAGCTCCTATAGCTACTAAACTTGCCTTCAAGTATTTAGACGCTTGTATATCCGACGTTCACAATTATCATTTTAGATCAAGTCACCAGATAGAGCAATCACATTGCTAAAGTGAAAATGACTGAAACATATAGGCACTAAAAGCCGTTTGTGAGTCTGATACAAGTATCTTGCCAAAAAACTGTTCCAATTCCTATTCATTCGTCCACATCTTTGGTGCAAAGTCATTCCCTAAATGTAGATTTTGTTAATTTTTCTGAATGTAGTTTTGTGCTATAATCCACACATGGATTGCGACCAGCATTTTATTGCAAGCTATAGCTTTGCAAACATGGCTGCTCGAATGAATGCTGTCATTTAATTTGAAAACGATAATCCTGCGTTCACTGCAGATGCTGCAGTAAGATGCTTCTACGAATACTGGTTCACTTGTTGTTGCTAGGAGAAAGAAAAAAGCATCTCATTTTGCTCGAAATTTTCTGGTAAAGTGCGCATTTGACTGCTGCCGGCAAATTCGTCTTGCTTTGAGTCACGATTCCTTAAAAGACCCAATCTGGTCATGTTGAAATTCTAACGGCAAAGTATTTATGTTTGTCACGAACCACATCAAAATTTTGGTTATGTCTACCCTCCTCCTTGTCACCTCTTCGCGCCCTGACTTTTCTCATGCACACATCACACTCTGCTTAAACTGTGCTGATGCCAAACACAAGCGACTAAATTAATTTGACATTTCAATTGTTTTGAAATGCTGCGAAATGTAATAGCATGGGGTCGTGTGGATGACTTCAGTGTTGCAAGCATGCGCAAGCGAATCCGAGTGTTTACAGCGGCAGTAAGTCGGGCAGCGTCTCAGAACCAAATTTTTTGAATCTACAGACCAGTCAGTGTGTCAATTCTATTGTGCTGTCGTCTCAAAATATACTGTGGCATTATTCGGCTGCTGCTTTTAATGTTGACCAGCATTTTCTTACTCAAGGGATTTAGTACTAAAATAAGCATTTCTGAATAACGACCTCGAGTTTTCGCAAAAGAGCCTTTAGCTACTAAACTTGCTTTCAAGTATTTCGGACATTTACAAACCAGGGTTTCTAGCCTGGCACACAAAGACACTCATAGCATTCCGCGAGTAAGATAGGGTGTCTTGCTGAATACTACTCCAATTCTTATTTCGTCGTCCTCATCTCAGATACGCAATCTTTCACTTAATCCTAATTTTATTTACTGTTAACAGTGCCACACTATGCTATTGAGAATGCGATTTACATTCGATGCAGTCGGTGGTTGAATGACTTTGGCGTCACTACCGCTTTCTGTCCAAGGAACCCAATAATCCTTCAAGTATGCGGTAAATTAAACTTAGGTGGACTGAAACCCGACTATCGAGGAAATGCTAGAGAGGATGTGGAGGGCATTTGTTTTTCATTATTTTCTTGATTCCCCGTCTAAATTAATGCAAACAATTCATAGGGTGCTTGGTTTGTTTCGAATTCGCATAGGTACTCAGAAGTAATAACCGCGAACACCTTTTGAGTTTCATTTTACGCTGCTGGAAAATCAAGTTAACCGAGTGTAGCCAAGCATGTCGACTGCTTTAGAAGAACAAGCCCCACAATGTATTCGTCGAAGCAGTCGACTTTGGCAGTGCTAACCCCTGTTAGACCAGTGCCTTCAGCAAACTCAATTTCCAGGGTAGATTTCCTCGATTAAATGCCGTGACTGCTATAAGTCATAAGCTTGCTTGACTCTTCAATGCAGAGCCTTTTGAAGCAGTTCATCTCTGTCATTACAATGGATGCAAACACATTGGTTGGTGTTTTATAACATTCAGCACCTTTATGAACTTAATCCAACATTACGCATGGCAACATTCTTAGTAGGCATGACCAGTACTAAGTAAATTTGTGAGTAGTTTGTGGCACCGTAAAGGTCGAGAGGCAGAATCTCAAGAAGTATTATCATGCCAATCACGTTGGGAGGTTAACACGCTGGGGAAGAGAGGACAGAATATTGTGTAAAAGGGATGGCTGCAATCAGCTCCATTTAAGATTAGTTAAGGCGATCCTCTGTGCATCGTTCAATATCCTCGTCTTACGTACCTCTGGGATGGCCACGCCTTCACGCAGTACAAAGGCCATTCTTCAAAGGAGCTAGGTCTAAGTTTAGTCGAATTTGTTGCTTCTTTTGGAACTTCGTGCACTCACTCCACTCGCATGAGCAGTCAGCTTTGTGTTATTATGCCACAATGTGCTTTGAAGTGCAAAATATTCCTTTGAGAACCAAACTGTTAAATCGCTTATTATTGGAAAAGATACCCTCCATTAAAACTTTTGAGTGGCACATTTCTAGACCATTCCTTTTCATCGTTTCTGCAATGCGTTTCTTTGTAATATAAGCTTGGGTATCCGATGATTGAGGCTGTTCAATAAGCCAAGAGGGAATGAATGCTGCCAACAGTGTAAAATGAGCCAAGGTGACTAGAGATGTAAAGGATTTGGCCGAAGCTAGTCTAGTAACTCTTTATCTTTCCTCTCATTCATAGGCAGATTTAAGCACTTTGTGAAGAAGCCAATTTGTAGTACACATAGTCCTTAATTAATGGAACGCTTCATTAGCAAGTGCATGTGTAATTTGTAAAAACTGTTTCTATTCCTCCTTTGGAATAACGGTGATGTTTAAAACACGAACTTTTCCGATTTGCTTTGCAGTCTGAATCCTAGAGCAGTTGTTAGAACAAGGGAGAAATAAATGATGAATGACAAATGTTGCGATGCTTTTGGATTAGACAGCAGATTTTTTAAATGCTACAGCTGAGCATGCTTCGAATTTAAGCCCAATGTATTGGTGGATGTGCGTCAAATTGATAATTAGTTTGGATAAAGAATGCTTGCCAATGAGGGACAGAGCCATTTGACAGCAGTAATAATTGGGCTGAGGTAAGTAATTTGCTAGGTGCTGCCTTAGAAATCGCCATTAATAAACCACTTTTAAGATAATTGCGTACATCGAAAGTAAGTCATTTGCAACCACCTCACTTATTCTCCTCCTGATACGTTTCATGTCACCAACCGAAGCTGCATTGATAGGTGGGTATGCATTCAGTTTGAGGCCGGAAAAGGTTTTAAAATCCCTCTATTTTTAGTTATACTGCTAACTTAGCCTGAAATATCTGTTAACTCGCCTCATTAGCACGGTTGATTGCAGCTCTCTTTTAAAATCGAATCCTTAAATCCTTGGCTAATTTTGCTCACATTAAATCACGATCATAGAAGATAATGCTATAGTTAATCGAGAACACTGTGTGTACTGAATTTAGCCATATGTATATGCTCTGCTCTTGAAAAGACATTTCATCAAATACTTCACGATTTTTAGCTTCATACAGAAGAAGCAATCACCACTGCTAAGGTCATAAATGTCATCAAGAGTCACCTTACAAGAAGGAAATGAAATGATAAACTAAAATGGCATTGATTTCCCTTTGAAAAAAAACCCACTCACGATAAGATGGAACAAAGTAACACGTAAAAACTGCTCAGTGCGCTCCTTTCAAGGATCAAACGACTCTACAAAGCAACCTTACAAAATTCGAAATGATTCAGAAAGCCATCTTCGGTTAATAGATGAACTACTTGCAAAATAAACTGATAAATTCCAACTTTAAAGAAAGGCACTGCTGGCAACATGACCGTGAGATCGGCTATGAAGACGCACCCACCATGGCGGTTAGGTGGCGCTACCACACCCGCGTCTTTTTCGACTACTTAGTAAATAAAAGTAACAATGGATCGCACTTGCGCTTTCGCCTAGAAGGAAGAACGTCAAGGTGCATGTTCCATTCCCTCCTTCATCAGTCCCAGGCAAAAATGACCACCACGAGGCAGAAAATCAGTTTTCCTAGAGCTAGCACCAGCGCAACAGAACTGAAAACCTCAGCTGAGTTAAAGAGCTGAAGAGATCAATCATACTCAGATTACAAGCATTTTCGAACAAATTCCAGACTTGGCCAAATTATTTCAGTCTAAGGCAGGGTGAGGGACAACACTACACTTTCTAACAAGCTTGCGATTGCTGAATAGGATGCGGAAAGGCACTTAAAACACCAGGGCGAGGATGTAGTGGAGAGGGAAGCAGCGTCGGTTGCAGTAGCGAAATTCAGGACAGGTTGCCCAATGATCAATGAGACGGAAGCAATAATAGCCAGAGAGACAGTGGAAAAGCTTGTCCAAAAAGGCTGCGCTTGCAACGTCGTCGAGAATGGCGACGGGGTCTGCGAACACCAACTGAGTGGTAAACTCGAGCGGAAGATGGTGCATTAAGGAGGAGAGAGGGGAAGCGGGACACAAATGGACGAACAAGTGACCAAATGACTGGTACGATGAGCAAATAAATGAGTGAGTGAATGAATGAGCGAAAGAAGGAAAGAACGAGGTGAGAGAATGCGTGAAAGTGGTGAGAAGATGGTGCATTAAGGAGGAGAGAGGGGAAGCGGGACACAAATGGACGAACAAGTGACCAAATGACTGGTACGATGAGCAAATAAATGAGTGAGTGAATGAATGAGCGAAAGAAGGAAAGAACGAGGTGAGAGAATGCGTGAAAGTGGTGGAGGTGGGGGTAGAAGTTACAGAGGAAGAGGCGTTTTGGGGGAAAAGACGAGGAAGAGGTAGGGAATGCTGTGTCCTGGGAATGACAATGAGCTGGAAATACAAACAAAATTTTTAGTTGAATGGCTTCAGTAATGAGTCGGAACCGTTTAGTAAGCTTTGTCTTTTTTAAGTATGCATTAATTTATAGGAGCAGCTTACTTAAGCTTCGACGTTAAGTGAAGTAAATTCAGTGCTCAAACTCAACACTTATGTTAGAAATATACAGGTATTCTTTTAAGCCTTTAACAAAATATTAAATTGTAACAGAACAACTAAGGACATGCATCCAAAAAGCAAAGAGGCAAAATAACACTTCGGCGTGACAGGCTCACCATTGCGCACACCAATTACGCAATGCTTGACTCGCCTTTCCACATTTAGTTGGCCACGTCTCTCAAAAGGTTAGCTAGATGGACTTGCATAGATTCGGAAGACTGCCGCTTGATCGCCCCTTTCTTTCCAGTACGGTGCTTGTAAGTGCATTTATATTCTTTCAAGGTGCTTGAAACTGTAAAGCCTGGACAATCTGCAAAAACCTACTACAAAACAGGGATGCCTTTTGAGAAATTCATGCCCGCATCCTTTTCTTAATGCCCACGTACTAAATTTTGCCAGCTCTCCGAAAATGGAGGAGGCGTCAAAGCATATTTTTGTAAACCCATGAAGGGGCTCGTAGCTGGTATGCGATTCTTTACCAGATCAGATAGTGAAATCGGGAATAGTTGTCACTGGCCGTGCAGTGCTTGCTAAGTGCGGAACATTGAGTGCCGAGTATTTTGTTTGCTAGAAGTGCAGTGCAGTAATAGGTCAACGCGATTGGGCAGCGCAAGTGGAAAACAGCAAGGCTTGACAGCAACTTTAGCTATTTTCGAACGTTTATTCCAGTGCGTGAATAGACAAGGAAAGTAGATAAATAGATGCATACGCATAATAAGTGCCAGGCACCTTGGAAGGTTATAGCCCTCCACTAAGTTACACCCCACTACCCAAAGCTCATCGGCTGCAAAAGGCAAAAAACAACTCTAAAACTATTAAAACAATCTTAACTCATTGCTCAAAGCATTGCACAGCAAAAAAACTGACTTGAGTAGGCATTGTAATAGGGAAGCAAAACGTCCTAACAGTCACCTCATGAAGCCTTTGCGTCTACTCTAGCGAGCGGGCGCACAAAGGAGGCTAACTAGTATTCAAAGGAAGTAATGACAAAGATCAGCGCAAAACTAATAAAAAACACTGACTACTTACCAGATTCCCGACATTTTACAACAAAAAAAGCCCCATCAATTAGAGACGAGGCCTCCAAAATGCAGACTACTTACGTGCTTCACTAACAAAACCAGCCAATCACTTCAATGTTAGTTCGATAAAATAAATAAACCTTCAACCCTTTTAAAACTTTTGGCAAGCTGAAATGTTTCCACCGATACCATAGTTTTTTGCGTCACATTTAAGGATTAAGCATATAAACAACATAAATTACCCCCACTGGATGAATGAGTGGTTCGTGCTCTTCTCAGCAGACGCCTCATTGCTGACTCATTCACTTTAAATGGCTGGTCGATCAATGGGTCAATAAAATCGATAAAACCGCCTACTGTGCATTCATTGCGTATTAGCTATCTGCCTAGTCGGTCGGTTCATTCACTCACACATTAAATCCACAAACAGGTGAGTGCAAAATGGTTCTAGCATTTACTCAAGTTTGTGTCACATGGGGCTGCCAATTATTATAAAAATAGACAAATTTTTAGAACGCTTCGTAGAATTCGATGTTATTATGGCTCGGTATCCAAGCCTTTAAACCCATCTGCGATCTTTTGATGCAATGCAAATTTTTGTCTATTTGACCTATTGTTTATGGGAGCCAGGGTATTTTTGAAACCAACGTTATTATTCATAGGTCCGCATCTTAAACGACCATTTTATGTGCGCTGAGTGAATAATTGTGAAGGCTTAAGAAACGCTTCGTAGAATTCGATGTTATTATGGCTCGGTATCCAAGCCTTTAAACCCATCTGCGATCTTTTGATGCAATGCAAATTTTTGTCTATTTGACCTATTGTTTATGGGAGCCAGGGTATTTTTGAAACCAACGTTATTATTCATAGGTCCGCATCTTAAACGACCATTTTATGTGCGCTGAGTGAATAATTGTGAAGGCTTAAGAAAATCGGCTGACATTGCAGATAAAAAGAGCCGCAAGGGACATCGTCAAACCTTATGATAGATTTGTGCACGAGTTAAATCTAGCATTCGTCTGGCTTTATTTGCCGCCGACAGTTCAAGTCACAGTGTGTCGAGGAACATTTCGCCATAAGGGTAGAGCGTAACAATGGTTAATGGATTAAAATGTAGAGTAGAGCGTAACAATGGTTAATGGATTAAAATGTAGCAGCCTATGTTCAATTCTTAGAAGTGCGGTTTACAAGTAAAAAGATAGTGGACCGTCTGTCCAAAGTCACTAGCGTTAGTTGAGGGAGCGTTGTCAAGACCGCCACTGGAGACGTCTCTCCAAATGGCTCTCGTCGCACTTCCACCAACATACCTTGCTAAGGCGTTCCTGCAAATTTAGTAAAGCACACCGGCAAAGGGGCTGCATGAAAGATGAGTTGGTTTATTGATTTAATCTCTCCAACTATTCATCATTTAAACATCAACCAACTACCATGCATTTACAATGGCCTGGTTTCTTCCCTATTGCAATTTTCTTTTATTTAAATTGGGGCAGGCACCTCGTAGTAAAGTAAAGAAGTATAACAAGGTCCGAAAGGCGATCAACTCAAAGGACAGCTTCACGATATCGTTCTCGTCATTCCTTTCTTCCACTTCGTTTCCTCTTTGCCTGGAGTGTCCAATTCATCCTCCACTTCCTCCTCCTCCATCCCCAACTGCCCGTCAGCTCCAACCTCCCATCACGCCGTTCTCTAGCCGTCAAAGGACCACAACAGCTAGAAATCATAGAAATTAAGGGTACGTTATAACATCAACCCTTCCTCTCCTCATTGTGCGACCTTCCTTTACTCTCTGTTACCTAATCTGCGCGCATTATTTCGATACCTTCACATCTGGTATCCGGTGTAGATCACATAGCAAAAAAGGCTCTACTTGGCCTCCTCGTATGTACTTTCAAAAAAATTTTATGTCGCCCCCACCGAATCGATTATGTCGGATTGAGCTCAGTTAAATCGCCAGATGAGAAGGTAAATGCACCAACTCGTGGTTAGATAGGAGAAAGGAAGGCGATAAAAGGCTGCACCACAACACTGTGTAGAGTGATTCTACGGCATCCACTTCTAATGCGCCTTTCTTCTTACTCACTTTCCCTCCTTCTGATCCGATGATTTCCCATCCCTTCTCCTCTCCTTCTATCTTTTCTTTGCCTCTTTTACTTAAGCTGACATGTTTCTTCACTTCGACGGATGGAATGCACGTATCTCTAGGATTCGTCCAAGCGCATCACTGCGAATAAGCAACGAAAACTTCCATTTTTACCTACATGGGTATCTCTGGGGGTATTTCATCGATTCCTTTAATTAAATTTTTTGCTTTTCATTGCGTTTATTGTGCTGCGTTTGCTCTTAATAGCTCTCACATTCGTTTACAGCCACAAAGTAAACGGTTGTGGAGGCAGACCTACTGGAGTACAACAACCTGCCCCGAATTCATGTCCCACTGTGAAAGCACTGCATTACGGTACACGAGACTATGCATAACTAGCTCAGGTTGCAGTGTGCTGGAACATCACAGATTAGGTTAGCCGCCTCAGGCGCCTTCACACGTTACCATTATAGTTTACCGCAGCACTCTAAGTTGGCCCACCTAATCGACCCCTTTCTTATTTTAGATACTAGGCATCACAGTACGCACGCAAGAAACGGGTGTAATAACGTCCTCGAAATGGAGGGATGAAAGCTTACTCATCTCCTTTTTCTCTCCCACACTCCACTTCAACAAGTCTTTGTACCTCACTATGCGCGATATGCTCTCAAGTACTGCTTCCTGCATTATGCCTTACCATATGTGCCCCATGCATTTCACTCCCTTGCTTTAATTTTTCTACTCTGCTGCCACGAAAACTTCTTGCTCCTCTGGTTCCCTCACGCTTCCCTTACCTCCATCTCCTTCGAACGCAACATCAATCCGTCTCTGCCTCCTCCTCCTACCTCATTCTCTGTCAGCGTCCTCTTGGTAAGTCCCCTTCATCTCTCCACTAGTCTCATCTTTGACTATGACACAAATAAACAATGCAAAGTTTCATAGCCTAGAACAGACTAGTACAAGCTGGACTAAATGTGACTAAATCACATTTCACTGAGGACTAACACTTGTTTGTTTTACACCATCTATTCTTAGTTCCATCTTCTACCCCTACACAAACCCCCCCAAGAGCGATGATGAGCGCGTTGCTCTTGCCCCCTACTTCGTAGTTTGCAGACTGGCCGAACTACTACCTATTCATAGCCTAGAACAGACTAGTACAAGCTGGACTAAATGTGACTAAATCACATTTCACTGAGGACTAACACTTGTTTGTTTTACACCATCTATTCTTAGTTCCATCTTCTACCCCTACACAAACCCCCCCAAGAGCGATGATGAGCGCGTTGCTCTTGCCCCCTACTTCGTAGTTTGCAGACTGGCCGAACTACTACCTGCCTATCTCATTGTCTACGCAATTTTTTCTTCTTGTAGAGATTGCCTTGGCCTGGAGCCCTGCAATAGCATGCGCAAAAAATGAGCTCTTGACTGTAGTATTAAGACAAATCCTGGGTGGCCAGTCAGCTGACTTGGTTCTACGTGCATCAGCACAACGTGTAGAGTCACTTACCAAAGTTGATTAAGTTATAGGGTGTCTGGTATTTTCCCTCCTGCAATTTTCTCATCACATTCACATCCTCCTCTCCGCATCTAGCTCCATCTCAGCCTCCAATTCCACACCTACTTCCTCTGTGCTCAATAGTTGGTTCGACGATAACGATGTCACTGTGGTGTGCGACGATGTGGAAGAAGTAGATCCCATCCGGGAGGGTGACAGGTGCCACCACTCCGCCTGCTCATCCATATCCGACGACGGACTCCTCGTAGTCAAATAGTCGGACAGGTTACATTCTGATTTTATCCTTCTCCCCCAACTCAAACTCGTCGTCATCACTCAGCGCTCATTCCTGTTGCCCTCTGCTGGGGATTTGCTCCGTTCTATTGTCGCGAATTAGGCCTGAGTGATAGCAGAAATATAAATGAGTGGATTTGAGCAGGTGAAGATAAATAAGGGCTAAAGACAGTTATTGTTGCAAGTGATAAGGCAGGTGAGCCAGTGTGAAATCCACTTACACATGAGCAAGTCGCCTTTTGGAAAATCGTCATGTCGAGGCCAGTGCTGTTGGTGTGAGGAGCAAGGGGGAGCTGATAAACTTCGACTAACTCCACGACAGGTTGACACCTCTAAAAGTGCGAAAGTGCGAATAAATTACAATATGGGGCGTATTGATTGCTTTATTGATTAATCATATTGGATTATTGATCTATAGGCCAATAAAGGAAGTTGGCCTTGAAGAGGGATGGATGGCACCAATTACAGCTGTCTGTGGTTGCACTTGTGTAAGCAAAGTGAAAAATAACTTTAGGTACCATTTAGACTGCATGGAAAAGCAGAGGTTGGATGAAGTGGGTGATAGTGCTTTACAATTGTAGCGAGGACATCGCTGTCCATTCATTCGATGGTTATTTTAGTGACACTAAATTCGAATATGGATTTGAAGAGGAGAGGCGAAGAGAGGAATAGAAGGTGAAATAGAGTATTGTGCAGCCCATGTGGTAAGTAAGTAGGCTATAAGGGAATAATTTGCTGTCCTGTTGAGGTAGTACTCGATAAAGTGAGCTGCTGTATGTATGCTAAACTAGTCATTCAAAATAATGAAGTTTGTGTGGGGTAATTGTATGGCGTTTGTGTTTTCTAATTTTTGGAAATTTGTTGTCGCGTTTAAACAGTTAATTATAACTGGAGTGACTAGTTTTCCTATGAAATTGCTGAGGCGCCTGTATGTAATTTTCCATTAAACACACCGACCTCAGTTTGAGTAGGCTTTGTCTTGGACATCCTTTTGTAGGGATATACTGTAACTTGCATGCTACTTTTGTAGGGATTTACTGTAACTTGCATGCTACTTGCTAAACGGCTTCTCAATGCAACCCAGTTGCAACGAGAGGTTGAGCGATAGTGCGCAAATAAATGATAGAGAACTATAATATGCACTGAAGCATTAAGTGGTGATGGAGGAGGAGGCTGAGGCATCTGCAGTAGTAATTGATAAAGAGATATTTTTCAGTTCACACTATGATGGCAGTGATTGGAGTTGGTGGATTTGAGAAGTGAATTGCCATCTCACGTACATTCGCCTCAAAACTGCATCGTGCTCATATTCTGCCTAATTGCAAAGTTGTAGTTGGTAGCAACTGCAATTCAGGCTCCTAACTACAAACAAATCACATGTTTGATTTAAAACTTATTCAATCATGTGACAAGTTGCAAATATTTTGGTGTTTTCCGTTTACACCTGTAACGTGCAGTCTGCTGCTAATTGCATGATGACAGCTGCCAATGCTGAGGGGTCTCAAGCTGCACTTTTCCATTTGCCCTTTAACCTTTGTAATTTGTACTCTATATTCGACATTTCCTTCAATGCTATTTTGTTTTAACTTCAGTCGTTCCCATATTTAGCTATTTGTGTTGCTGCTCCACGCCCTGTAACTCGGGTTCCATACCGTGCAGCGTCCCACCTCAGTGCACTTTCGTCAGTTGTTTGGGAAAGTACCGAGCCTAATAAAAGAGTAGAGTTAGAAGAGCTAAGCATTCAACGTAAGGCGTCATAAATTTGTACAACACTCAGAGGTTATAGGATTTGCATAATAGAGATGGAGGTCATACTGACAATATCTGATCAGGTACTGACTCGGCTGAAGGCGTTGAAGGGTATAAGTCGTTCAGTGACACGGTGAGTGGGGTACAGAAAAGGGAGTGCCTATTAGTGTTGCTGCTCCACGCCCTGTAACTCGGGTTCCGTACTGTGCAACGGCCCACCTCAGTGCACTTTTGTCAGTTGTTTGGGAAAGTACCGAGCCTAATAAAAGAGTAGAGTTAGAAGAGATAAGCATTCAACATAAGGCGTCATAAATTTGTACAACACTCAGAGGTTATAGGATTTGCATAATAGAGATGGAGGTCATACTGACAATATCTGAACAGGTACTGACTCGGCTGAAGGCGTTGAAGGGTATAAATCGTTTAGAGACACGGTGAGTGGGGTACAGAAAAGGGAGTGCCTATTAGTAATGTATGTGCCTCATCTCGAACACAGAACTCGGTAAAAACCAATGGTGTTGCAGTGCTTACCTTTTTTTGGGCGAGCTCTATGCATACCATTTGGGAAATACACATAATATTTTGCACGACAAGCTGTGGCGCATTGGAGGTTTTTACATCCTTTAACAAATCAGCGGTTAGAGAAATGACCCCTTCTGGCATAGGGACCGGACAGATGTGTCTGAGATGGTGCAGTGCATCCCCAAAAGGGCTGGGGCCCTATTGTATCAAGATGGTGTTGAATCGCTTGACGATCCGATGTTTCAAAACTCGTTGGCACAAACCTTTTTCTAAAAGCTATTTTAGCTAATAAGCTATCTAGGGGAAGAGAAAACGCTTAATGTCTCGAACAGGAGGTGTTGGCGATCTTCGTTAACACCAAATGTGGGTGAATTGTGCTCAACTTACGTTACGTGGAGCACAGTGGATACCGCAGCAGTGGTATGGTAGACTGGTAGCAAAGCGTAGCCAAGGCAAAACCCATGAAGGCTGCAGCACCCTCTTCTTTAGGTTGGTTCGCTATAGGCGCTCAATAAAGGGCGCAAAAAGACAGACTTTCTTTGGAGGTATGTTGCACGAAAAATTCCTTTTTTTCTCATCTCTTTAGATGCTTTTTAAGTAATCTTTAAAATGGAAGCTAAGGCTTAAACTTAGATTAATGGCTTTTGGGAATGAGACGCGCAGGCAAGTAGTGTCTGAAGTAGGAGAGTGTGAAGGGATGTTAGCCAAGACCACGGGTCGCAGAGGCGTAAAGTCTTCCTAATTTACGATGCACTTACAACAAAAATTGTATTTTACTCGTTATAGATCACATCTTGAGGCTAGTAAGACTCAAAACAAGGTGTTAATTCACCCTTCTAACACCACTTCCAAAAGGAGGGTTTGTCGCCACGTCATCATAGCTCAGCAAGAGCCAGCTCCTCATTTAAGCCTCTTTGTCACGTGACTCGGTGTCGATATAGGCAACTTTCGATTGGGTTTTTCTTCGAGCACTTTGCATGGTCCCTCATCAGGTCAATCCCTCAAGGAACCTCACAGAGAGAATAAAAGATGAATGAAAGCTAGTTAGTTGGAGTCTTGACTATACCCTCAATGAACTCACCTCACACCATTTAGAGGTAGCAATTCGCATTTTTTCTGTATCGTCCGGCTAATTAATATGTCAGGTCACCGAATTTTAATTAAGTCCGGAAGGAAGGAAGTCTTAGTCTGCATTAAGCTGTTTTCTAAGACTTCTTCCCTCAAAGTTTTAATTGATGCTTGGCTAAGTTGGGCTAAATTACGGGTGATCCCGAGTACTTTGGTCCTCCACCTGGATGAGGCGAAGCTTCAACTTTGCGCCTCCTTTGAAAAGTAGCTCACAGCAAGGAGCCAGGAGTAATCAGCTTGGGCGACAATTGGTGACAGGATTGCGATGGTAACATTTAAGACCTCCGTTGATTCCCACGTCTCTTCATGCGGAGCCGGTGGATCCAAGTTGTCATAGCTGCAGCATTGACAGAGGATAGATAGATAGATAGATAGATAGATAGATAGATAGATAGATGGATAGAAGTACTGTGAATCTTACAGCCTTTTTCACCGAAGGTACTTCTGACAGCTTCTGAGAGCTATGCTCCTGTGATTAAGAAAGGACACGCAGAAATGGAGGGAACACGTTCTAATTGAAGCGATGACGAAACATATGTTCGCTGAGGCACATCCACCGATTCTGTTAGGGTCTAAAATCTAAACCAGGTTAGCTTTTACTACTATCGCCAGGGCGGTGAGACGAAGACACTCATCAGCTTGCGAGGTGAAGCAAGCAATGGATCACTCATAGTCGCTTTCCTTCCTACAGCTATGAGGTAAAGGGAGCATCGCAATTCAGTCAAGCACATCCATCCAGTCTCTACCCCAGTACGTTACAAGTTTCATGTCGCTTAATTAAATTAACACACGACTATTTTCTTTGCTTCACGAAACGATAACTACTCCTTGTCAGTTTCTACATCTCTTTCTGTCCTGGACTGAGATTCGTCCTATACTCGAATCAGTTTAAATGCGTCCAGTTTATGGTGTTGAATTACCTACATGTATGGACACATGGCAAAGCATTATTGTCAATTTTGTGACTGTGAGTGGCCGCTACTTTGCATCAAGCGGAGTTCGTCAAGTGTACCCCTACATCCAACCAATTGACTTGGGAATCACCTTCGAGTGCATGGAAATACTTAGAGGTACAATCCCCTAATTTATGTTTTCAAAGCAAACTTGCTTCGCCGTCAAGGGTGGGGAAAGCACTAACCCAAATTAATGAAAATGCAAGTTTACCTTTAGCCAGTTCTAGTGTCTAAATATTGCTGGCAAGTGACGCCCTTTTAACGGGCGCATTAATTAATGAGTTTAAAGGAGGTGGGGACATTACTTTCCTAAATCAAAACCTTCGTCTACATATTCCTCTATGCAAACATTGTTTAGCAACACGGCATAAATCTGTCACTTACTAGATCAATCAAATAAGCATTGCCACGCAGTCTGAGATATTGGAAGTGGGGACGACGTCACCGCCACAATGGTGGGAGTAGTGCTGATTCCTGTAACAGTTAAAAGCTGATGTTCTCTATTGGCATAGATGGCTCCTTTGCGAACGTTGCCTAGTCCTTGCTACACCACAAGTTCTTTCGTCTGGCCGCCTCAGGATCACATTTGTATTGAGTTTCGAGGTTCCCTCCCATGAGCTCTTTTGGCAATTATCATGACACGAACATTTGGGGGATTACGAAAGAGAAAAGCCTTAAATGCATGCCTTCAATCCACTAGAGCTGGTAGTATTGTGTTGTATTGCAGTAGGTCAAGCTCTCAGAGGCGTCAAGAGAAATGATCGGCAACTCCCAATTTGCCGTTTGTTAACAACATGAAAGTCGGCTAAATTTTTAACATTTTTAGGGAGATGAAAGCAGAGAGGGGTAGTATTCTTTGATAGGGGAGCCCAAGACTTATGGATTAGTGTTCAGCATGTAGAACTTGTCAGGTCTCGATCTGCTAACCGTGAGTGACCATCGCGTTCCACCCTCCCCCTTTATTTCCTTTTGTTACCACCGTCATTCCAAGTCCATTGTTGCATTTAAGAATCGATGTAACTCATTGACAAATCAATTTGTGCTGTTCCGTTAGCACTACGTTATGGTTTCCAAGAAGGATGGGTATTTGTTGACATGTAGTCACCACCATCTCATTTAAACCCAGGCACTTCGCTGCAACCCACCGTCTCGTATAAATGCGCAGCAGGCTCTTCTGCATCCCTACTTTGGCGATCTTGACAAAACGTTGCTACCTGCCGTTGGTGAGGAGTACGTTGGCCTACCGATCGGCAAGATCCCACCGGATTTTGCTAAACTATTTAATGCCTTGATCAACATTGACGAGAGTGGCCTAAAAGGAGAGGGTGAAGAGGGAGAAAAGGCCTCGGATAAGATGGTAGTTTCTGTTTACTGCTTTTTTAGCGAAAAATGCATTCAGCTCTAAAGTGCTGTCATCTCGTTGACTTAATAAGCTGAGGATGGTGCCTTCTACGATGTTACTGGGTGCATCGACGTATCAGGTCTCAGCGGCTCGTGACAGATTTGCAGAGGAGAAATGGAAGGAGTCGGAAACCGAGGAACCACAACGCACCTCAGATGCCAAAAGGCCAGTTGCAGAGCCTCCGTCTGATAATCATGATGCCAACAAGTCTTCCACTTGACCTTTCATTATTAGCATCCCTACACACACGCACACCTTTACGTATTTTTCATGCCAATTAGTGATTGAGTCCTGATGCCGTCACTATAATTGCCGTGCTTGTTGTTCACTATGAGGCATTATCCTTTACTAACCACTAGGTGCTGAAGTTAGTGGGAGGGGAGGGGAGGTGAACATTTGTGTAGCGTTCTGTGCCATTGATCAATGGCAGGCTCATGGAGTTTGGGCCAGTCAGGTTGTGGTATAGCTGTTTCAGATGTCATTGTTGGAGTGGTAACGTAAGTTTGTAATCGTCTTCTCATCTGCGGTGCTCGGCAAGCTGAATTTTACGCAAAACAAAGTAGATTTGGGACACCACTGTGTTGAAGCTCCTCTTTGTGTCTGCGATGCGTTCGGGCTGGTGCTCACAGTCCTAAAGTTCAAAAATTTAAAGAGACAGATTGACAGGAGATAATATCAGGATATTACGGGCTAGCTTAAACGTTGGTAATCCAGGAAGTTGGCCCTGCAACTCTGCCTTGTTTCGCCTGACTCTTGCACTCTACTTTCCTCATCATCAGATCCGGCAGTTTGAAACACAGTCGAAAGAGGACGGAGTTTCGTCAGGCAACAGTCGTGTGCCAGTCTAGACTCAAAGACATTTCTATCCGCAGGTGACGGCGTTCTGAGAAATCCAATGCGTTGCCTGCATTGCTGCCGTAATAGTGGGAGAGGAACTTCGTTTCCACTCCATAGTGGTCGGTGCTGAACGTGTAGGCATACCCTATCGTGCCACTTTAGCCTCAACTAAAATGCTTGATTGTGGTGTTTGGTAAAACTGCAGTCATGGAAAACTGACAGTGAAGTTGTCATATTCGGTCACATTCGGAGAGAACTACGCATGCATGTAACTGGTAGTTAACGAAAGCAATAGAAAATAGAGAGATAGGGAAGACCTTGGTCAAAAGGAGCTGACCACGCTGCAAGTAATCTCCGGAAGTAGGCGGTCGCAGGCGTGAAATCATCCAACGAAAGGGGCAGAGATTATGGTGCCAACTGGAAAGCAACATCAGCCATGATTTCAGCGTCTCTTCAAGTTCGGTGGAAACTTGGACATTTAAAACTCACAAATGAAGACTCGCAACTTGGTGTACACCTCAGCTGCACTTTAAAGTGTGAAGCACTTTACTACTTGCGACGAGTAATAGCATCGTGCTGGGATTAACGACTCTCCTAGCCAGTAAGCGCGTGGAATATTCGGATGATTGGGAGGACACCAGTCAGTCTTTTGCATCTATTCGTGAATAGGTGACACCATTAGCAATGAAATGCGAGTCTTGCTCGTCTACAGTCGAACCGTGGTAAGTTTGGCTGCAGTAGACGCTTTGGCTAACACCCAAATGTCCACGTCTTGATGTCTTCGTTAGATGTGGGAGGGCAGGTTGATGGATGGGTGAGCTCATAAAATTGTGAGTGGAAAAAATAATGTGAATCAAAACGGGATGCCTACAATTTACAATAACAATGCTGTTATAGGAGACCTTCGTAGTCATGTCGATGTTCGCATTCCTTAAATCGTGTGGGTGTCCATGCCCTCTAAACGTGTCGAATAGTAGATTCTACGCGTCTAACCCATCTCTTCCTTTTCCTTTGTAGGGTAAGATGGACTATGCCAATGAGGAAGGTGAATTCCACCGGCGCGTATAACTATGGAGAAAATATTAATCAAAATGTTAAATTTACCTCCCTTATCACAAGTATTTGCATGCATCCACCTCTCAGTAAGTTCCTATTTGTGGGCTGCGTGCGTAAGCATGTGACAACTTCTTTATTTTGGAATGATGATCAAGGAAACACAAACAATTAGAAAAAGTGCCTGCTTTGGGTGATTTTGCAGACCTCAACTTCGCATCGCGCAGCATTAGCTACGGTGCCCTTCACGGTANAATTTTAAATGGCGCGTGAAAGTGAGACAGCTTCGCGTCTTAACAAGCATCAGATGACTTAAGGCACACTAGATTTTGCTCTGCTATGTCGATGAGATAGGCCTTGAAGTAGGATTGCAGACATTCACAGCTTAAACAACGGTAAAATAAAAACTGGTGACTCATATAAAGTAAAAAGGCCGGAGAAATGGCATATATTGAAGAGAATATTCAGTCTGGAGAGAATATTTCTTGGCCTTTTATTTTGTGTGTTAAGAGGGCGAAGAAATACATGTAAAAACAATAAATTACGCAACACAAGGAAACAAAAGGAGCGGTGAAGGATGGCTCAGTGCAAGTGGAAGAAACTTGAAGATCACTACCTTGGCATTTGTGTGATGGGAAACATCTGTATTCATTTATGTGACCGCACTGCTCATTATTTCCCATAGTATCGTAATTTGGGGACATATTCGACATAGCAAATGTTCATTCTTCTGTGACCCAATGAGATAGCTCATTGTTGCCTTTCCTTTACCTTCTTCAACGCTTTGACCATTCAAAGTCTAGTATTAACTACATAAACCGAGGAGAACAAAAAGGTCGAAGTAAAGCAAAAAGTGTTTTGAACAACTGCAATGCATTTGAAACGAAATTTTTAATCCCCTGCAACGTATGCTATGTTTTGATAAGCAGCAGCACACACCTTGTATACATAGGCGCATAAGACTGGTGCTATACATAGCAACACAGAAGGCATTGCATTGCCCGCAGGATTTAATTAAAGAACGGAGTAGAATAACCAAAGTAGAGTCTGACATTGGTCGGGAAAACAGGCTGATGAACGGAATAATGTGGGACGGATAATCCACTTTTCATTGTAGACATTAAGGATAGTTGTTACACAGAGGAGGAGGGAGAAGAGGAAGACGGAGAAGAAGTAAATGATGAGCCCATTCAATTTACCGGCTCTTTTTGTCACATAAAAGGAGCTGAGCAGTTCCGTAAGTGCGGTCTTCCCTTCCTTTTTCTCATTTTTATCTCTGCACTGCGCACAATTTATGCAATGTTTGATGGTACTTTTACTTCGCTTTCTGCATTTGCTAAAGCACTGAAATGATAAGCAAACAGATTATCATATTTCATGGAGTGCGTGGATTGAGTAGGGTGGCGTTGGTGTGGTGACAGAAGTGTGAGAGCACGAGCCACAAGACGAGCTTTTGCACATGTTGTAGTGATGTCCCAACCTATTTGGCCTTTGGATACCCTCAATGCGAATGATGGCTATCACCAAGTCGTGAGAAGCCGCATCGTTGAAGGGGACCCCAATCCCTCCCTTTCGGTTTCAGTACCTCCTTTCGGTAGGAACGATTAACCCGTGAACGTACATCATTTCTGTGTCGCATGTTGTCACCTTGTAGTGTGCCTTTTTATCCATTAAGATGACGAGGCTGCGAATGTCCTGTGGTGCTCTTGTTTGATTTAGTTTTCCTATTTCCTGCTGCATACCCTGTCCATATAGCAGAGTATTTTGAGGATGTTGAGATTCATTCGTCCGAGTGGCATCCTGATTTAAGGAGAGAGACGCATTTAGGTGAGAGCAGCGCTGATACAACCTCTGGCTCTTTCTGGCATGCGGACACTTGGCCTTTTGCAGAAGGAGACCACTCGTGCGGACGCACACCCGAAGCAACCAAATTCATGCACTTTATTCGAGTGTGTGTGTTTGACGGTGAAGGCAGACCTGGTGAGCGGAAACCAAGGGAGGTGAACAATGGAGAGGAGGTAGAACTCAGCATTACTAAAGGTGATAGCATAAAGTGGAACAAAATAAGATCAAAAATGTGCAGAAGGAGGAATGAGAAAGAAGTAAGAGCGGAGATTATTAACAAAGAATAAGCTGAAGGAAAAAGTGAGGTTGGAGGCAGAGGCATTGGCAAAGGTGGAGGAGATGGAGAAGACAAAAGACAAAAAGAGTGGAAAGAAAGGTGAGGAAGAGTTGGTGAATGTGGAGAAGAGTATTGGGATGGAGGTGGAGGCAGAGGCAAGGATGGTAAAGATGGCGAAGACGAAAGGAAAGTTAAAAGCAGAAGATATGGAGATAAGGGCAGAAGGGAGAAGAAGAAGTCTAGAATGGTTAGTGCACATCCAGTCGCTGCTTCCCACTTCCATCGAAGCAAACCACCAACCATGGCCTAATTTCGGCTAGAAGGCAGTCAACTGGTTTCTACCGAGGCGACAGTTATATTTGCAGTGGCGAATTCAGCCATTTGACCTGCTAGATATATTGTATCCGGATTTTTTATCATTCTCTTTAATTGTAGTTTAAATGGGCAGGAATAAGGAAATATGCACTAATTGTGCACAGCTTAAGGTTCCCGCTATCACTGGAAATTGGAGCAGAGACTAATCACTTACCAATCACCATGCCTCGATGTGGCTTTCAGCTAATCCACCCTAGATGTGCTGTTCAACTTTACCACGATGCGGTGGGTGCGTTAAATTATTCGTACGGGAAGGCTACTTAAGGCCACTTTAAAGATGGCATTTGCCATAGCCTCAAAGGATTAACAAAATTTTTTTAGTCTTTGAAGCCAGATCTTATAAGCCGCATGGTAACTAAGTTATAGTGTGATCAGATGTCTTTTAAGATGGGTAGGAATTCGTTGACTGGTGCGGTAGGGGCTGGTCATAACAGCACTGGTTACAGTGCGATGGCTGATGCTGAGGATAACGACCACGTAAAGACTGCAACCATAGATTATACGTTGGATGTTTGACTATCGACAAAGGTTGTTGAACGAAATCGGGCGCACCACGACCATAAATTTACCGGGCGTGATGGCTTTCTGGCGATGCAATTTGACCCACACCCTGTTGTATTTTGGTGTAGGCAGCCAGCCCTAGCATTTTGCCTTCTTTTTCTCCCATTCAAAACTTACTTTATAATCGTTTTTCCAATGTGTGTAAATGTTTTTCCTCTGTTAATCGTAGGTGAAATGAACAGGGATGGGGAGATATGCATTACCTTATACAGCTTAGGACTGCAGTTACTTGTGTCAATTAAAGCAGAGTTTAAACGCTCACTATTCGACATACCTTGGAGCGAATTGCTGTTTGCCTTCTGTAGTTGAAAAGACGGTCATATTTGTTGGTACAGTTTGCAAACCCCACACGGGACATCTGTACACGCGACGTAATCCAGTTGTAATGAAGGCATCAAGTTGGAGCTGTCTCAATGATCACTTAGCAGCGATTTTATGCAAATGCAGACATCTATCGAGAGGAAACCGTCCCCAACCAAGCGTTAAACTCCGTAATCCACGAGGACAAGTGGGTAACTTGTCCTTTTTTTGGTCTTGCTTGCCGCCGTTAGCAATGCAGCACTTGTAGTGTTTCTCGGTAGTAAAGGAGTGAGAGAACCAATTGAGGTGACTAAATGAAAGACTAAGTTGAGGACTCGTTGCGAATGACAGTGGAAAATTAACTGTTTGATATACCTAGGGGGGCAAAAGTGCACTTGCTACTAAAGGGTCAAAACTGTCAATCAGAAGGGCCTAATAGCTGGTTGTGGGGTGAGGTTGTAGTTTGCTTTGGACCGTACGAATAAATTCAGTGAGTATGAATTTATTGCTAACGCAAAGAAGGATTGAAAGATCGAAAAGGAAATAGTAGAAGCTGTGGATACGGGATAACCTGCGTTGAGGTAGGTCTGGCGCTGGCCGGCCACTCAATCCGGCTACTACTAGGTGTTCATAGCCTCATGAATCACCCACCAGACTTAAAGACGGATTACTGGTTTTCATTAAGGCGATAAATATTTGTCGGTGACAGTTTTGGCCATTCGACCTGCTAATTCTGTTCTAACCAAAATCTTATCCTCTTTCTAAACTGTAGGTAAATTGGGCAAGAATGGGTTGATGTGGATTAATTTTCTACAGCTTAAGGCTGCTGCCACTAATGTCGATCAGAGCAGCGACTAGACACTCACTAAACAGCACACCTCAGAGTAAATTTTACCTTGTCTTCTGTAGTCGTGAAGACGATACCACTTATTGGCATAATTTACAGACACTTACTTGGGACAAATGCATACGATGCTCACTTTAATTGCAATTGAGATATGGAGTTGACGCTGCTTCACTTACCCTTGGCAGCAAGCTTTCATTGATGCGGAAATCTACGGAGAGGAGGCCTTTCCTCTATCACACGTTGGACTCTGATTATTCATCAGGACATATGGTGGGGTCTGTCCTTTCGGGTTGGTCTCACTTGTCACCACCAGCAATGTAGCGCCTAAGGCCTCTTCTGATGTTGAACTGCAACAAACTGAAGTTGAATTTGCGGGTGCGCCCTGCAGCTTGTCGATTTGCTAATCAGAAAACCAATGCGCAATGATTCGTAGCAGATGTTCTTATCGATCGATCAATTAGTTAACGCAAATGAGTCGGTAATGTAGCGCACGCCGAGAGCACAAGCCAGAGTCTAAGGCGAGTGCCTCTATTTTAAGCTTGGCTAACACGACCCCACCTCCCAGTCGGTCAGGAGGGGAGTGAGCGGGTTCACCTATCATTCCTGGCAAAACTTAAGAACGAACGGTTTATTTAAATTGCTGACACACTAAAGTTCACTTAGCAATGCTTAAATAAGGGCTACTTCAGTAGCTTTCACCCCGAATCACTTCAAACAGCAGAAGCAGCGCACTTGCTGTTTTTACCTGCATTGATGGTTTGCGCATAATCCATCCCTTTAAACCACTCCAACTCTAACAGATTTTCTATCTGCGGTCCGGTCATTTTACATAACGATAATCTCTAGTGACCACAAGATTAAGCGTTTCATATTGACCTCCATTTAATTTATTTACGTATCAAGGTTGTGGTGAACCTCGATAAAGGTCCAGGTTTGATTACATATACGACGAGCATCAATGCATTTGTGACTTGTTAGATAAGACGACAACTGCTTATTAAACCAAAGAATTTGTTTGATGATTTCGGCTTGCTAGTGACGTGGTAGGCAGGCATTACAATAGGGCTAGTTCTGTCACGAACAGGGTGCACATTCACTTGATACACTAAGTCGACATTCAACGGAGGCACTAACTACAATGAGTGAAGAATGTTAATGAAATGTCTGCAAGGAAAAATGCCTGGTTTTTTTCCAAAAATCTGCAGGTGAGTGCACCCTACATGTCAAATCTTCTTTACTAGTTACGTTTGCAGTCCCTCTAAGGGAATGCGGCGAATTCCGAGAGGATTTGCATTGAATTTCAAAGCCGTTGCCAAATCCGCTGTATGTCTGAGTGGGTTAGATTTGTTGCATTTCGTGAGAACAGCTTAAAATAATTTGGTCTAATTTCTAACAAATCACAAGCCTTTCTATCGCCCAGGACATCGAGACACTTTTCTACGCCTGTCCCAATAGCTATTATTCTGTCGTAGCGCCACGAGACTTTCTCGGAGGCAAGGAAAGACACAATAATCGGTCAGAATACAGATAGCAAACAGAAATGGATCAGGCTGTTGGCATGGTCCGGAGCCATGCCCATTCTGCAAAGCCAATGCAGCCACACAGGTGACCGTAACCGAAGATGGTTGTCCCGCTAAAAAATCTGCACTCAAATTTATGCTTTGCCTACCTTCGCCAATCATCTCTTTCGAGAGTAAGCATGATGACCGAATGTACATCCACTCGCATTGCCATTGCGCCATTAAGAATTTCTTTGAAGGTCAAACAGATCTGAGGCTTGGACGCTAATTATGATCTATGTTAAAGTGTCATGTTTTCCTGATAAGTGAAAATGGATACGACGCGACTAACGCAGATGACCTCTGCCTTAATCTATGCAGCAGCATAATTGTGGCAATTAGCGTTTGAGGAAGGCCCCAATGACGGGTCATGTTAAGGGCGTAGCGATTTTGCTATGCGTAATATATTTCACAGGTATGCGCCAACTTTACAACTTGCATCTCTTGGTAATTTATTTTTATTCACACTTTGTACTTATCTGTTGCCAGCATGTTAATAAGGCGCACAAAAATGTGTTTCATCTAGAGTGAACACGGTCGTGTGCTATGGAGCTAGCGGATTGTTAGAAAACCAGTTATCGAGAATCGGTTCCATGGGGTACCATAAATATAATTTCGTCGTTAACCTTAAATAGCCCCTCTGTGCATCTGCGAATCCCTGCCAACATTAAGCAGGAAGTGAAGAGGGAACTCAGTCACTGGACAAGCGAACACGATTAATGTTTGAATTGCTTCCTTGCTCTTCCATTGATGAAGTTGTTCTAATCAAGGTCACTGGACCAGTTTTGTCCCCAATCGATAAGTGTGGAAAGCGCCTACCGAAATCCAATTTCAGTATGCCGACTCTACGCGCAAGAACCAAAAATTCGTAAAAGGTGATGGGACCGCCGCACCAATAATTTCCCCTTGCCAAACCTTATTGCCCACTACCATGGACTTATAATGCTAGCGCGTGATAAAAGCCCTTAATGTACGGGAGAACCAAGTTACACTTCTCCTTCCTTCTCCTTGATGCCACTCGTGACAATGGCGCATAAAGCATTCCATTACTTATTCAAAACTTCAAATCCATAAAATGGCTCACCAAAGCAGGCATCTTCCATGCAATTCATCTTGCTCATTGACATGCACATTGATTGGGGACATTCGAATCTTTAGAACTAGGACTTAGGCCAATAAGTGGACGTTGAAGTAGGCCGTATTTTAACCTCATTCTTTAGGTCACAAGGTCCGTTGAAGAGGCGAAGGACACTATTGCATGGCACTCAGAAGCATTCTCATTTGTGTGTCCAGCGCACATATTCAGTATGTGAATGGAGCCTTGCAATGATGCTTCTTTTGCAGATATTTTGGAACATCCACGACACGCATTCATAGCATTACCAGCTAGCACACCAAACACAATCGTCAGGAGCTGCACTGGTGAAAACGCTTCATAAGCCGAGCAAATTTGGTGCATTTGGTTTACTCCTCGTCAGATTACTTTGCATGCAACATCCTAAAAAATTTCAAGCTGTTGCAAAGGAACGGTGTCAATTCAGCCTATGTCATCAATGCAATGGCCGGTGCTTCTCCGCCCACAAAAGCCACATCATGTAACTTTGACGACATGTTTTAAAGCTCAAAGCTTGCTTCGTATGATTTTTGAAAAATATGAATTCTTATTCCAGCCAGTGGATAAATAGCTTTGTCATTTGCGAATCTGCCTTAAGCTTTGACTTACAGCAGTTTGAGCACGCGATTTTACCGTTGTATGGCTAGGCATTTATGATTAGTCGATACCGATATTTTCAACTTATCCAAATGGGAAGTGATTGCGTTTAGGCATTCTGTCCCGTCCTCTCAAGGCACATGCTCAAATAGTCTGCTTTTAACGCACAACCATACCTCCTCAACGCCATAATGATTGATACGTACCTCATAGGCAAGAGTCTTTGCAAAAGCAGCGTCTCCATCCCCACGACTGCTCTTTCAGTACTTTAGCAAATCGTGCAAACGTTTGCGGGACTTCAATGCACTCAGTGAAATCTTCTGTGATAGTGCACTCGAACCGACTCTGTAGTATTCAAGCGAAGCCACGGTGGTAACAAACGTACAAACACGTAGGTTAGAATGTTAACAACTCACCCACAGCCTCCAACGAGAAGGAAAATGAGTTTGCTTGCAAGAACGGATATCAAGCAACGAAGTAGGATGCACTCATGTGCAACCATTTTGAGTCTTCGTTCTGGGTACAATGGATTGATAGTTGACAACGACACATTTGTGTACTTCAACATTGCACTTAAGGACAAAGTGGCATACAAGCCATCTTAGTTCATCTTCTCTAATAAAAACCCTCTATTGGCCTTACTCCTGCTACCTGACCCTCGTATCATATTCACAGGATAGCTTCTCTTGCACATTCCATCATCCAAACACCAAATACACTCTGATCTATCAGAAAACTTCACCGGTGGTGGCTGTATTTGCACCGTCACTAGTCATCCGCACTTTACGCTGGTGGACTCTTCAGTCAGTGTATCCGGTTCATTTGCAAACTAGTCGCTTTTATTTCAAAATTTCAGTAAGGCAGTGGATTAGCTCTCTATTGCATTGGTGTAGACAGTGTTTGAATTTGAGTTAGTTGCGGATCCAGAGAGGTTGTCATCCTTAAATGGGGAAGAATAAAAAGACTGGGGATCACACTCGCCATAGACTAGGCACATGTACAGGAAGATCTGTCAATTTATTATAGCTCTTTCACTGGCTGCATAAAGTTTTGGCTTATCCCAATGCCCAGCACCATTGGCTGTCAGGCAACTAATGGCCGAATAATTGATGCGAGTCATTGTTCCTGCACAAACCTGGTGCCTGCCTATACGAATTGCATGGCTGCTAATCACGACCTGGCAAGGACTAGTAGTTCCAGAAGCAAATGTGGATAAGGATGCCCAGGAAGTTATGATGCAGTCTGGCGCCCAAGCATCGATTTACGTTTGACCTCAGTTGCTAGACAAATATGTGCGAAAACCGAGTATTGCCCTTTTTGCCTTCGTCTGTGGCATTAATCACCTTAAAATACCAGCCAATGAAGCAAGGCCCATGTGCTACTCACACTTTCACAAGTAGCATTTCTTACTCAAAAAGCAGACGTTCATCCGATATGTGCTCGCACGGATCAAGAAGAGTAAATAGGGGCCGTTTCTCTGACTTTGATATGCATCCTACAACTGTGTAAAATAGAAATTGTGCAGGAAGTTAGCTGTGGAAGGCTTGTGAAGTGCAATGGATATATTACGAACTGTTCCGCACACGGATGGTAAAATTTTGTCAGCAGCTTCAGTTAAGTGCTCCAAATTGGCTTAGTTAATTCGAGTGACATGTTTTGACAAATCGTGAGATGACTGGTAAACCTGGTGCTAATAATGCTACAGGCGTCAACCTGGTCGATAGGTGAAATCGTCAGAGACCCTTATAACGTCCATTTTTTTGCTCTTCATAGGCACCGTCCTATCTTTAACCACACTCACTTATCTATTCCAGTACAACTAAGCATAATCAAGGGGTTTCTTTTACCTGTTGATAAAGTGATCCATGGCAGCAGACATCGTAAGATTGAAAAGGTCGAGAGTCTTCATGATGGAGCACGTGCACTTACGGATTAACGATTGACGGTTAGCACCGGGTTGACCTCAGACCACAATCGCTACACAGTCTCTCTGCTCTTCAAGAGGCATCGAGCGATCTCACTGAAACCATAACCAATCGCTTCTTTTCCCAGCAACTAAGTTGTAATTTAAGCAAAATTACGAAAAGAAGCGGCGCTGTACCTGCATTGCGGGGGATAGATTTCAGCGCTAGCCGTTCTCTAGCTGTAGAAATGGTGACCCAAATGCAGAGCGATTTGACACACCAAGTCTTAGTAAAAGAAATTTTTCACTAGCATTCAATTGTTGTTGTACATAACCAGTGTGTTCCAAAAAGTGGTAACGCGATGGGTTTCAGCTCAATATTTTTACTCCCTACATGGGCAATGCGCAGTATCGCACTAAAATGGGAATACAGATCGGTGTCCACGAAGCTGTTAGTCAGAAATGTTGTTCGTAAGCGCGAAAGTGAAAGTCTAACACTGATTATTTAAATTGCTCTAATTGAAAACGACTGGGAGGCATTTAATCAACGTGAAGGGAACTGGTTTTAGTGAATGGGGTAAATCT
>LWMJ02000687.1:0-16384 GCA_001693035.2 Taenia asiatica
CTCGGACCTGTGGTTACGTAGTTCCTCGGCTGAATCGTAGGTGTTTACTTTTAGCGCTATCTACGTCACGGTGGCTGACGCAAGCGATTGAAAAGAGAACGCCTGACAAGATGCTTGAATGGCTAGGGGCTATGATGCTCGTTTAGCTCCCGGTTTCGGTAGCGGGCACTTAGTCGACTATTTGTGCCATCGCTGCGTGGGCTGGCTACCAAGCCATGGCACTGGTCCAAAATTTCTCTCTTTGGCAAATGTAGATGCATGCAATCTGTCCGCGCACTGTGCTGTCTTTCGGCCTGAGGGAAGTTTTGAGGCTCTGCACAATGCTGTGATGATGCAGCACGTCGATTGAAGGAATGCTGAAATACATGATTTCTTGTTTCATTCTTGGTTAAGCAGATCAGGGTATCGATGCGTTAATACACGCGCCTATGCATAATGATGTGTATGTGCGCAAATTGTGAATTATCAAGGCTTGATATTTTTAACTAAATGGTGTACGAAAGCATTTGACTGCTGAGGAGGTCACTTAAAAACACAAGACAAAGTTAAAAGTCAACTGCGCCATAATTTTTGAGCCTGAGTTAGGAGGATGTTATTTCCACTTTTGCTGCCTCTCAATAATTTCTGATTTATACTTTCCACCTATGCAGGCCAGCCTAATATTGCCTCCTAAGCCCCTCGCACATGTTCAGGATTAACCGACCCACCGGCTCATTGCCTACTGTGATAAGTATTAATTCGCCAATATTATTATCGAATAAGGGCAACAACAACTAGCACTAAAACATGCTTTAAATATCGAACCCATAGATTAAAATCGGAACACCTATCCACTGAGTTCGGTGATTTGATTGTTATGATGGAAGATGCACCTCAGAAGGTTCGACTGGAAAAGACTCACACTTGCATTAAGGCAGCCCTTGCCTTGTGGCAAGACGGGGTTGGCAGAGCGGAATGGCGGTCGGTGTCAGCGCATCACTTCAACAGGGCAGTAATATGGCAGTGCCGATATGGTGCAGAAAAAGGAAGTGTCCAAACGAATAAAATGCATGAATAAGTCAAATGAATGCTGCATGCGACACTAAGTGACGGACACCGGATGGTGGTTTGGGGCACAATCTGCTTGTGGCTCTGACGTCACGAAGTTAGTTGCGATAAGTTATGGGACCCCGGATGTGATTTATAGGATTACGAAGCACAAATTCGCGCGCCTCGACAACCACCTAAGCAGAAAAAGGGCAAGTTACCGACTCACCACACCACTGTGGTAAAATAATATTATATGCAACAACCCAACACGCTTCATTGGGCAGAAAGCAACATTGCAAACTAATGAGTTGATGTCACGTTTTGAACGNCTTCATTGAGCAGGGAGCAACATTGCAAACTAATGAGTTGATGTCACGTTGTGAACGAGTTGTTGTGCATTGCAAGGGCTCTGCATGCAGAACCCAGAGACTTCCGTCGCCAATGTGAAATTACTTAAGAAGTGCAGTCATGTTCATAAATGAGGCGATTTGATCGCTATCTGTGGATCAACAGCACCAGTTGGCGCTTTTTATAATCTTCTCCTTCTTGGCATTGCTCGCTCTCCATCTGCTCAACTACAAATTCGATAGGAGGATATGCCCTGCAATTTTCCAGCAGTCAGCTTTTCTAAACGACCTGAGCTCTTCAAAATTACGCAATCCTTATGATTTGATGTCTTATTGAGATTTGAGACAATGCGTTAAAACGAATTGAATTCACCAAAGCTTACGCAGACTTCGAGTAATTGAGTGATGTGCATGCCGAGGAAAACAAAGAAGAGTACAGATGGGGAAAGATGCGTTAGATATAGGATTGAAGGAAAGGAAGCATTACCGATAGCTGACATAGGTGGCAATATCCACTGACGCTGAAATATAGCAAAAGGCGAACCCAAATATAGTAGGTGATTGTTACTGAGGCTGACGGAGACCAAACTCGAGGATAGAACGAAGATCATGTGCTCCTTGATGCGCACGAATTGAATCCAAGCAGCGGGTTAGTTTTGGTCATCTCCACCACGCGTTGCCTCCCTCTGGCTCTCAACATCTTCGTGGCGCTGATTTTCGGAACCGAATATCGGCTCTGCTGAGATGCTACTCATTAACGCTCGTGCCGTAAAACTAGCATACGAGATGGCATTTCAGCATTGTACTGTAGCCATGGTTAATCAAAGGCACCACCGTGGCAAGAAGATGTAGTTCTTGAACGCTGAGGATAAAGCATTAAAAAGGGTAAATTCGCTAGTTCCCAAAATATTACTAGTAAATCATGTACTTTATCTCACAACTGCACTGCTTACATTATGTTTCATTGGGTCACGGTAGTCAAAGCGAAGTGCTTTAAGTAGTTTAATGGCAAATAACAAAATCGAAGTAAAGGCAGATACAGCTTTCCTGACTTACTGCAGGCGCAAATAATAAAGCATGTTTTTGCCTGCCTCGGTGATACAATGTGGGACGAAAGTGAGTATTTTACCTTGAGAGCGAAAGGTGATTGTTAAAGGAAATGGGCTGACACAAGTTTAAAATGAACTAATGCTATTCTTGCATTCACTTTAGAATATAGGGACAGTGAATTCTGCATGATATTCGCGGCTGCCGTCTGAAGAGAATCTTGCATTTAAGCAGTCAGGGAGCTGAAGCCATATCATTGGCATTAATAAGTACTCTTTTTATGTAAATGGATTAAAAATTCATTCATGAGGAGGAAATGTGTTCTTAGAACTGTCTTTATTTTCGTGGATGCTTCTGCGTCAATGGCAACAAGTAGGCTGAGGCAATTGCTTTATCCCCCCTGCTTACTAATGTAAAAAATTGAGCAACTTTATCGCGAGTAATTTTAGTATTTTAGCCTAAACTCATCGCTTGCTACTACTTCGTGTTGGAAGTTGTACTGATCAGTCGATCAGGGGTGATGACTACAACTAGCTGGTCTTGTTAACACCTTATCAGAAAGACGATCAACCGATTGGTCAGACACAGGACCCAGAGCAAAATAACTCATGCACGTGTAAATGAATGATAAGCAGAACAAAAAACAAGCAAAAACCTGCCAATAATGGGATGCGTTGGTTTTCTTTAGAAAAACCTTTGATGCACGCGCAAATCCACCTTCTCGTCTTTCAAAAAGTTGACTAAAATTGATACACGCTAAATAGGCTATTCAGTTGAAGTTGATCAAGTGGCAATAAGAAGACGTTATGGGTCATTTTTGAAGTAAAGTGGGGACAATCTTCGAGCGTCTATACAGTCATTGGTATTGTAAGCCAAAACATTCGGCGAAAATTAAGAGGTGTTAAATGCTCGAAAATGCTTTCTCTTGCCTTAGAGAACACTTAACTCATCACAGTGCCCCTGACAAAATGCACTGAGGTTCTCCGTTGGTATCGAATACTGCCCAATTTAAATGCATACATTTAAATAATAGGCTACTCAGTTTCATGGGTACGTTTACATTATCGACAAACATTGCAGAAATCACCGCATTTTATTAGCTAGATGTAACTAGCATGCGGATAATCAGACCTTATCCTACGGCCTAAAAAAAGAAACTAGACTCGCCAGCAATGCACTGCTCTTAAGATTAACTTGCTCGTCATGTACAACGATGTGAAAGGTCGCCCTTACAGAATTTATGATGAATGTACTATAAAAAGTATGGATATGCATGCTGCCAGAAAATGAATGAATGCAAAAGGCATTCATTGTAAATACTAATCATTACACGTGATGCTTCATTGCAGAATTACACTAACAAATATAGCTAAGGCATGACAATGCATTATTATAGCGCTTTGCCCAAGTTGCCCTTCTAATTATAATTATTGTTTCCAAGCATATATAGTTAATGGGATAGCATGATTGAGGCGGATCACCGCAAACAGGCCGCTTAACTTTGCACTGTGGCACAAAGAATGTTGTTAAATGGTGTCCTGAGCTGCAGTCTACCAGCAGCGAATCCTCTTGCTCATTCACACCACTCATTTTGATTTTGGCGGTACCCAGGACGTAGAATTTGACTACCAACTTTGCCGCAATATACAGTGCAAAAATTAAAAATCATATTATGCTGAATAAGCTACGTAATTATTATTAGTAAATGATGCCGAAGACCGTCGCGTTCTCCATTTTCCACCGTAGCGTAACTCCCTTACCATGCGCGTGGAGACAAGTGACACTGAGGAGAGGCGAAAATTACACCTTTATTCTTTGCTCCCCACGCATAAACTTAAAAGGCTCTGGTTGTACCCTCATAAAACCACCTATAAAGTGTACACCTAGCTTGCTTAAATGAGATAATAAGGAGGATTAACTTAAACTAACGCTTTCAAAGCTTCAGAACAAAGATTAGTGCGCACCCTTCTAATACTACGCTAAGATGAGTTCTGATGCTTCCTGCTTCGCCTATTATCTGCAATGCTTACCAAGGATAGACAGGCAAAATACCATGCACTTCAGAGATTTTGGAGCAATTCAGGAGAGTAAAAGCAAACTTCTGCTCCTCTTTAAGTGGGCGTGAGAGAGCTTGCAAATTGGTTTCTCAATGACATATTCAAGCATGAAATTTCTCTTTTTGCTCATAAAGAGCTCAAGTTTGCTCAAATTTACCACCGATAGTGGCAATATGTGCTTCACCAGAGACAGCGCGACAGTAGCGCAAATGTGTTAAGAGAAGCAAACGTGTAAATAAACAGGAATTAGAACTGTACTTTACAAGAAACTCGTTGCCATTAGTATGGCTGAGGTCTATAGTCATGTAATTATGAAGAGCACATTTGTATTAACAAAAAATAAACGGGTATTTTTTTAAATGGAATCGCGTTAAATGTCTACTATAGAGGTGCATTTTTAAGGAATTTTAAGGATACTGCATTAGATCTAGTCAAAAGCTAAGGAATCAAGATATTTGCTAGTTAAATACAAATCTTCCCCCAATCGGACTCACGAGCAGTTTCCTTTTTCCAATCCGTGTTCATGATGGTTGCCATTTTCAGTCACCAACCCTCATTTTCTACCTTGCCAAATTATTTGCATTTCTAACCTCATTTGCAAAAACGTGACGGAGATTTATCTCAGCGACCAAAACCATCTAGTATGGGTCGATGACAATGCGATTATATTGGTAGTGAATGATGAATGGGAAAGCGACTTGTCTGACCTTCTGGCTAAGACAAGCCAGCGACAAAATTTGAGTAGGCAGATGCACTGGTGACACTTGCCACCCTCTCAGATGGGATCCGTTTTCATCGCCTTGTTACCCCCAACAGCGGCTATGCTGCCGCTAAAGAGCAAAACATCAACCACGCAAGGGATGAAAAATGTGGTTGATTTGGGAGCAGGGACTGAAGCAAAGACAGATGAGGAGTGAAGGGGAAGGAGAAGAGGAGGCGAATGTAGTATGTTGATTGCGGGAAGGAAACTGCAAGACAGTTTACGCCTCAAAACATCCTGGTAAGTCACTCAAGTAATCTTGCCATTGCACGTAGAAGCAGGTCAATTGGCCAATCATTCAAGTTGATTGAGATCTCAATTTTCTGGCTGATCCATTAACTTATGATTTGGCAATTTGACCGAGCGAATGATCAGTGGATCAATCAAATGATGGCTTGTTTGACAGATTATTTGGTCAATTCGCCCATTTTCTTAATTATTAACTTTCGTTTTGTCTAGTTTGTCGTTTTCTTGATTGCCAAAAATGACTTTGTTTTTAAATGGGTGCCTGCAGTAAGTAACTAGAAAGGTTGTTCTGGTTCTAGCTACAAGCTAATATGAGTGGCGGAACAATATTGCAGTCATGGGTTAAGTACACATTAGTATTACTCCCTTTCCTCGTCCTTCCACACGCTCCTGAATTCCAAGCCTTGTATATGGGCGTAGCAAATAGAAATCAACTTTTTGGAAGGAACACGAGTTTACATATCATGGCGCACTCGAGGAAGCTGCCAGTTGCCTTACATTTAAGGCTCGAAATCACATAAAGCTACCAGTTTTGACAACGCTTACTCAAAAAACCAGCTAAAGAAGAAGAAGTGAAGCAGTTAAGAAGGAGAAGTTGATTATACAAATTACACCTAATTTTTACTAATTTAATCTCTTTTGGCACTGTGGCATTGAAGCGTTGGAGTACGCAGCTGGGTGTCAGGGAGTGGCTGAGAGCGGAGCGAAGGCAATAGGGGATTAAAAGGAGACCAAAAGTAAGTATCTAAAGAAACGGGCCTGAGTATCTGATAGAGAACCTTATATTGAGGACAATGACAACATGGGAATCAAGATGAATGGCAGAAGGCAAGAGGACGCGTTTACTGTGTGGCATTCGGCTATGTGATGAACTCATTCTTGCTCGACCAGTGACAAATAATGCTCAGTGGTCTCAAGGAAGGAAGCGTCATTCTTCTGAATGCTTCCTTACCTTGGCTGACACTCGTTCCTCATGGTGCACGTAAAAGAGGCGGAAGAGAATGAGATATGCTAATACTAACGTGCTTTAACATGCTCCGCACTATCAAGATTGCCTAATGTTGGTGTTATAGCACATTGCCCTTAAGCCAAACGTCTTTGCATTTAAAGTCTTCTCTGTTCCACCACGAGGTATTTGCCTCCATTCAAGGGAAGATAAAGAGCAATGATTTGAAAAAATAGGCCAGCGAAAGCGGGTGGACAGGTAGGTGACTTGCAGAATGCTAACAAATGAAGCAAAGAAAGTAATAAGCAGATCGGCTTTCTTTAAATCCTTTTGTAAGGGGGAAAAATGCTTTTTTGTTAATGGGCTTTACTAGGTTTGCAGGAACGCCTCGGTAAGGTACACTTGTGCACGTGCAATATAGTTACCGATTGCAGTGACGTCCAATAGGATAGCGTTGATGACGTTGTCAATAATGCTACCAAATAACGGCAACCTCGGCTAGAATCGGCTTGCATTTATGTGACAGGCCTACTACATTGCTAACTGGGAACCACTCTTCAATGAAACTGAGCATGAACAACAACACTCTATTGTGGCAATCATTGTCAATCTCGGCGCCTTGATTTTTCTGGCACATGTGAAGTTGATCCTATTGTCACCCTAAAAGAACTAAGAGGCCTTAAGTACGAGGGAGTGATGATGAAGGTTAGAATTTTAGCATCTTTACCAACTCATCACAGTTCCGCCTCTCCTTTTTGAGCCTTGGCGGAGTTGCTTACCCCAGACAATGGTGCGAATATCGGTAGAGGACAGGTGTCTCCTTGCCTCCGTTGACAACCAG
Source organism: Taenia asiatica (assembly GCA_001693035.2). Lineage (NCBI taxonomy): Eukaryota > Metazoa > Platyhelminthes > Cestoda > Cyclophyllidea > Taeniidae > Taenia > Taenia asiatica. The sequence continues at coordinate 7,274 of LWMJ02000687.1, forward strand.
AGAATTGGCCATGTGCAAACGCAATTGTACTAACACTAATGTTTTACTGTTCGTAATAAATCACACCATTTGCTAAGTCTGCTTACGATATGAAAGAGTTTTAAAATTTTCCACCGAAAAATGAATGTTCGCACATCTATTTCATAAGAAACTGCAGCTAACCTTCTATTATTTTATTCTTTTTGCACTACTTCAATTAACAGGTTCAATGATTTACTGCCGGTAAATCGCACGATCAAGACCTCTAAGTCAATCAGATTTTCTTATAATGAGGACTCAGAAAGCGGATTAGTGCTTGGCCTCTTTTAGCCTTCTGTAAGTCTCTCATCGTCGTCCCTCACATGGCTGTCATTTCGTCACTTTCAGCAGAAAAATCATGCTGCTTTGCCTATGATAGAGGGATTTAATCACCGCCATTTTCCTGCTTAGAGCAAGGCAAGGATTGGTCTGGCATGCGATTCGGAAAAATCAGCGGAAACGCACCTTCGCCAGTTCCAAGGAAATCAATAGGAGTTCTTTCCAAAAATGTGGACTGAAAAGCCGAGGATAAGAAGTATCAAAGAAGCAGTACATTTAACTCAAAGCACATAAGTGTCAGCGACCCTTTTTAATTACCCTCTTGCCTTCTTTGCACGCACTGTGATGCAAGGCATTCACTTAATGTGGTGAAGCACGAGGACAAGTGGTGTCTGCTCCTACAAAACTACCTACAGGAGATACTGCCTAAAGCTCACACTAGACGGTACTGAGAGACACCACGCAGGGCGTCCCACCAATCGATTTACTCGCGTCAGATTCGGATGGGTCTATCACACAACAAATCGTAAGACATGCCCATCTACGTGCTGTATCATCTGCGATCACTCATCTTGCCTCGACGCGTTATCGTTCTTACCAATCCATTATTCGTCATTGTCCCCCTCCCACTTTGTTTTTCTTGGCTGCGGTCTTCTTCTCCTCTTCCACTCCCATCGCAGCCGCGTCTATCTCCTCGTAATATCAAGCCTCTTTACTTGCCGTTTCAGAGACATCTGGGGTCCAAAACAGGCAAAAATCTTGGAAAATAGGGTTTGAATATGCTTCCAACCACTTTACTTCCACTCTATTTATTTAATTGTGTCAATTCAATTTTGCTACCTAGAGCATTCAGTGCAGACCATACAGAAAGGAAAATCTATGATTAGTCTCTTTGAGTATGTCATTAAAATAATTCAAATCTCTTCCCCTGAGTCAACTTCTTCATGTCTTACTGAGTCATACAGCCAAATGAGTGGGTTGGGAATCAATTTAGAAGTGGATCGGAAAAAGATGAAAAGGACTAAGGCGCGCTAAACCACACCACTCTGCTAAGACATCTTACAATGCCCCTTTCCCATCCTCTTTGGTCCGTCCCTGCCCTAACTCCTTCCATTGCAGATGCCTCTCATGTCTGCACCTCTGTCTCAGTCATATCCCTGTCTAACTCAACTGAGCATTCAGTTAACTTAGCTTCTGCAAAAAAGAGCATAGACCACCATCGCCTATTGCAATGCAAAATAACAGTTATTTTAAGCATTTGAAGAGTCATACGCATCAAAGATTACTTACCGAACTCTCTTCCACAAAGGCACCTTTTGTGTTCAAATTCAAATCTACCCGTCTAACTAACTCCACACAACTCCATACAGTATGAATTAGGGTCTTCTTTTTCACGGATATTAGGGATCAAGGTCACATATAAGAAAGTGTGGTTATCTCTTCGAAATAGGTTTGTGGGGGCACCAAGTTTGCGCCCATTTCCCATGTCCCACTCCAACGCATCTTCAGTGAGTGTTTGTCTTCATTGCCGCCCACTACGCTCTATCCGTTTGTACGCATTGCGCCTTGTAGGGGACAAAGTGGTGTGAGAGCTTTTGCTAGTTTCATATGGTGGATCCATTTTAATTCAAAGTAAGAGAAGTAGAGGAGAAATAGGAGAACAGTGGCTGAATGGAGTGAAGTGAGTCGGTGGTTGATAGATTGTTGACAGAGTGTGGAATTTGAGGCCAAAGGGACAACGAGCTAGCTGCCATACAAAAAATTTGAGGAGCTCCTACTTTAATTAGAACAGAACTGTCGATTTGATGGGCTAGACGGATAAGTTAGGGGGAGAGGATGAGATGAACTTGTTTTCGCACCCACAAACACGCAAGCACTCAAGCAAACACGTTTCCATTTGTTTTCTTAAAACGCCAATTTAGGTGACGCTTTGAAAGTACTAAAATAAGTGTAGGAAAAGCTACACACGCACACCTGTGAAAATAGGCAGACAGACGCTGATATATAGTGGAGCCGGAGCAGGCCGTCCAGAGCTGGAAGCACACATTCATATCCGTTATTATGCAGAACCAGGTAGAGGGATTCTCTGTAAAGGGAAAAGCAACGGGCAGTGAGATAAGTAGGCAGGGATTCCGAGCGGCCTACAAATTACAAAGTAAGAAGTAGGAGCAGTGGCGGAAGTAGGAGATGGGATTATGACAAATTGGTGTTTGACAAGCTAAAGTGACAGAAAGAAAGCTGGAAATTTAAAAATAATTGTGGACATAGATTTATCCGAACGCTTGTAAAAGGAAATATTTAACCCATGCAAACCAGCCTTGATTAGTCGGAGGATGTGGCTCAGTACTCCAACGGGTATTTTAATAGCAAATTGAAATTTATAATCGGTTCGAGCTTTCGGGTTTGAGTCGCAGAAAAACGTGTACTTATGATTGACTCAGATGGCAATTTTTTTGGAAAATGCGCTAGAATTTTGGCGAATGGGAAGAATGGTCAATCTTAGCTCATGAGTTGTATAGTCGGGCCAAAAACAATGCTATGCATGACGACCATCTCATTGAAGCTGAAATAAACTGATTTTACTTTAAACACCCCCTAAAGGCTACAACCGTATTTCCAAATGCTTTTTACTTGTTACTGCTACTTACGTATATTTAGCAGCAAATAATTTAGAAATAATTGTTGGGTTGTTAGATGTAGCCAATAAAGTCGAAACGCATTGAATATCCATTAAGTAAAGCACGAGAGGGCGAAATCTACTTCCGCCTCCTTGAAACCAATCCTCCTTTGCTCTTTTTGAGTTCGGTTCGAATGCATTCGGGTATCTTGTCCTATAATTGAGCATTTTGTGTCTATAATCAGTAAACATGCACCGGCTTTAAAAATTCTGCGCAGGCCCTCTTTTGTTGAGCACGTGAAGCCTTTAGTTGTGCAACTTGCTTTTTTGTCTTAGTGGCACCTCGCTCTCCTTCATCTTGGTTAACTCTTATGCATCCCTTTTTCCTTCTTCGCATTCAAACTAGCACGTATTTTGTCGCCTTATTTCAGCGTACAACTGTTCTTTTCATTGTCAGCAATGGTTTTTGACCTCTCCACTCAGTTGCTACCTCCAAAGTTCCGTTCTTTTATTTTCCTTGCCGTGCCACTATTACTAACAGGCGGTGTAGCCGAGCCCTTATTGACCGGTAAAAGGTCTGATTTTATGCACATTAACCAAGGCCTATTCTTCACTTCGTCTGATAATTAAATACCCAAAATTGCTATGGCGAATACACTACGAAAAATCGACTAATACAATGGTCACAGTGCATTTATGCAACTTACACAGCAAAGTTCTCTTGGGCAGTAAAGTGTTTGCGTAAGGTATGTGTTTTGTTTGGTGGCAAGTAAATAGCTCTCTTGATTCACGGACGGACTGCGAGACTGTTGCTGTTAATATCCAGGCGAGATGTTGTTCACTGGCAGCAATCATGGACCTCTTGCCGTAAACTCTTCAGTCAAGGACCTCAACTACCTCAGCTATGACAGCGATGCCATTTTGAAACTAACTCATGGTCCTTATCAGTAACTAGGTGTAATGGAATGACGCGAGTTCGATTGCTTTGGCAAATTATATCCATTATACCTTCCGTTTGTACTCGGCCATCACTAAAGGAAAGTCAACATGCCTTCCAAGCAGCAATTTTTGCACATTTTAAAGCAAGTAAGTAAAAGGTGGAAGGTGAAGAACATTTCTGGAGCAAAAAATTCAAACATCCGCTGCTTTGCTTTGAAAATCCTACAAAGGCGAGCGAATGACCATATTTACTAGGCGTCACAACCGATACGTCAAACAGGGATGAGTGGTGAAATGATTAATATGAAACCCATCAAAGGCTGCTGCAAAACAGGCTTGACACTTAACTCAGAGCATTAGCAACGCCCTATTCCCCGCGTGATTTTGACTGGCGTTGTGCCACTGCTCCTACTCCTTAGGAGGCGCATTTGAACAGAACACCACCTTATTAGGGCACCTCTTTCTCGGGCACATCAAGTGTCGAAAAAAAAGAACTAAAGTTTATCCATGGTCCTAAATGAGGGAACTCGTATTTCTCGTTTCCCTCTGCATGCCGACTCACTCGTAAAACAATAGGTCTTGCATCGAATTTACAAAGTCATGATGGCTTTACAGCTAGATGATGCCCACTAATGTCAGCATGAAGAAGTGGCAGTTAGCTTTACAACAGATGTGCAAAACTGTAAAACTAAACGTTGATTCAGCTAATTGTAAATTGTTCTGCCAGCACCTTAGTCAGTAGCACCATATCTGATGATTGTTCTTCCTTCAACTAACCGCATAATGATGAATTGTTCTACTTTTACTTCTAAGGCAAGTGTGAGCTCATTTTATAAAGCGAGCTTGCAATAACGACTAGAGAAGAGGTGCACAGTCTACACCTCTTCATAACGGACTGAGGATAAGGGTCGACTGAAAGGACAAAAGATAGATATCGGCGAAGCGGTAAGTAAAAGTCCAGCTAGAATGCTAATTACTACTTCATAATGAAATGATGTGCCTACCTTTATTTCCGAGAGTAAAATTGGGTGAAAGTCCTGATAGGTGGGATCTGGGATAGGCTGAGGTGGTAAATAGAAATAGGCAACATGGATGCTGGCACAGAACGGTGACGGAAGCAGTAAGATACGGTCATCGGCAAAGTGTAGTGCAGTCTGATTCACTTCCAGCATTAGCGATGGCACGAATGCTGAAAAATAAATGCAGTAAGACAAAGGTGCAAGCATATAATGGGCAGGAGAGGAAAACGGTTGAATAATGACTGAAACTTAATAAAGTGGCGTCATTGAAGACCAAGTGGGAAGGAGAAGGAGACAGAAGAGGTGTAAGTTTCATGGTGAGAAAACAGAACTAGGGATGTAGAAGAAGAACTAGTTCTTGTCTCACTATAAGGCAGTAGAAAATGTGAGCGCATGATGGTGCATCTGCGAAACTGTTAGCAAGGTAGATAAGCAAGTTGTGGTGAGGCGCAGTCGCGTATTGCATAAGACACTTTCTCAACAAACTGTAGGAGTACTGAAGAGTGAATGAGGCAACTACAGTAGCGGTGCTGGAGTAGAATCTGAGAGGGGACTAGGGCACATGAGGATTGCATCTCATTCTTTGATCCCAAAGTGCCAAGAGTCCCTAAATGTTTGCGATGGATGCTGATGTCTTGGTTACAAAATCAGGAGTATCATTGCCACCTAAGTTGTTCTCATGAACTGTGAGACGCAAATGAAGCATTGCTAGAATGATGGAATGCGAAAGGATGAATAAGTTTGCACGCTAGATTAGATACCAGTATGTGGGCTGGCCCAGATATGGCCTATTAAACCTACTACAGTTCACCCACAATAGGCAAGCGATGAGAAGCATAGAGTTTGATCGTGTACGTCTGCTGCTTATCTCGTGCCTGCAATATGAGTCATAGATATGCATGAAGATGACCAAAATGTAAGTGCTAGAAAGAGGTACGTGACTCACTCCCAAATATCATCACGAAACTTGCAAACATAAGTTGTCGAAGAGTGTTTCTGTTTATTGCCTTCGAGAATGCTTGCTTCCAACTGGAGAGGAGAGCGAGGGTGGCTCGATCTCCCCGGCGCAAGAGAAGAAAATAGTTGTTCAGCTAAAGGGGCTAAGGAAGTAAGATGATGGTGACGAAGAAAAAGAAATGGGAGGGGCAGATATCGATGAAGGAGCGAATGCAAGAAAACAAAGTGACATTGGTTTCTAATACCTGTGCAGAGTTTGTGATTTGATTTGTGTCATCCCGCAATGCGGTCATACTTTCTCTATTTCACTAAATTCTCCAATGAACCATCTCTACGTTCATTTAATCATCTTTCTACTTTTGCGTTACTACTGTTAAACCGACGAAAAATTGCTGAATTTGAAAAATATTGTTACATTTGGCACACAGACTTCTCTAATCAGACCTAATTAGGAGCGCAATCATTCGAATTAGTGTTCGGCTGTTACACAAAAACGAAGGAAAATAGGAAAAAGCAAATAATTTTTACAAGAAAGTAGAGGAAATGATGTCATGAATCACCCTTAATTTTTAAGGATGCACCTTTAAGCTTTGCCTTGGTGCATTGGCCTTCTTCGAACGAAGGGGGAGGGATGGTGCAAAAACAAAAAGCCGAAACGTAGCGGAGAAAAAGCGGATAAGACCAACTGGGTTGTGCAAAAAATGATGGCCCTCAGGATCGTGATTGACGGCATGTCTAGCACTGATGTGATCAAGTTCTCTCCCATCGCATGTGTGGAATCGATCAGTGGCACGTGCAGCATGTAGCGTGTCGCGTGGTCTACTGCAGTGTCATGTCACTTGGCTCGGAGAGCAATGAAACCATATCAACTCCTGTTAAATGTGGTAACAGGACTTACTTGCCTTTGTTCATTCCGTCTTGGTTAAACTACCTCTACGGAAGAGATTCGAAAACAGCATGCTCTTCTTCAATTCTTTCCAACCTCGAATAGCACAAGATGAAAGCACCAGAATTGCCAATCACTAAGCACCCACGATGTTTATTTAACACATCTTAAATATTGAGACATCTTCTGCTCTCAGCTGACAGTGATTTCGGAATTCGCAAGCGAGCTCTTTGGTGATTAGTCATTCGGAGGCATAGCGCCCTTGATGGTAAAATAACTACCAAGATGGTGCGATGTGACACCATGCGGCAGCCAACCCTTCACACCTTCATGTACACATTGCTACTTAAATCCGAGACGACTCCATTATAGATTGGAGCAAATGAAGATGCAACAGAGTGGCAGTCTCGAAACAAAGGCCCTATTAGCGTAAGCTAATAATTTTATTTTCCTATGTTAATTGAGTATGCTAAAGGTGGATTTCAGCAGACATACTTCGACCTCATGACCTGAGACAAAGCAGTTCTCGTCACCTTGACACCCAAACACTTGACTCCCAGAAGGGTGGGTGGGCAATTCAAAGTCGTTAGTCATTAAGGTTTTCCGGTTGCTTTGCATATTTTTCGCTTCCCGCTTTAGGTAGGCCAGGGAGTGACAAACACCCAGAAGGGCATTTAAAATTTGGTACGAAAGTGATGCTCGGAGCTAGTTATGGATTCATTTTGTCAAAATATGCGACATAATCGGTGGTAGCGGTGCTGACGCCCCTGCACTTTAAAAAATGTTTATTTTTGGGCTGGCAAATAGTTCATTCGCATGATTGCCTGTTTCGCACATTCTAGACCACTACGCCAATGATTACCTTTTCCTGATTAGCCAAAATCTTGTACAACCACACTTCGATTTCCCGACGCTTACTGTAGAACCAGGTTTAAACAAGTTAATAAGTATGAGAGACTGTATGCACCCATTTTGGGAGCTCGTTAACGTCCAGCTACTTGTCGTGCTTACGCGAATGCCTCCGTCGTATCTGTTCAAACAACCTACCTATAGACAAATAGAGTCATCATTGGAGTCGAGTCTAATGAATAAAATTTATAGATGGCGCTAGAGTGGTTCAAATTTTGGTGCTCAAAAGGATTTACACCTGCCAATTCGTGATGCGTTGAGAGGCAAACAATTATGCTCGCCTATACGTATGCTCCTAATAAGCGAACACGCATTATTAAAGGAGGTTGTAAGCAATTTAAGTTTAACCTCATTTCAATGCTTTCAGAGTAGGTGCAATGAAATAGGTCAATTATTCGATTGTTTCCTTGTTGTAATTAATGCGTTGGCTATCATCACAAATGTGCATTATGTGCAAGCGCCGTATGGCAAAATAATTCTCAGCTCAAATGTTTAACACACAAGAAATCTTTTAAGTCACTCTTTTAGCAGTTAGAATTTGATAATTTACTATTTTGCAGTTAAGAAAATTTAGCTGAGCATTATTTTCAGTAGATACAATTGTCTTTACTTTGGGAAATTGCAAAGAACCTTTTGGAAGCAATGCGCAAAACTGACCTCTTTTATTACCTAATTTCCTTCATCATTTTGGAAGTGATCAATCAGAATCTGATGGATTTTAATGCACTGGCACTCTCTGCATTGCTTCTTTGAAGTCATCGTAATCATAGAAATTTTGCCGCATAACAAGTTAGTCGGTTGGTTTATTCAACGCATTGAATGAAAACCATATTGACGTGCCTAGTATGTACCGAAATTTATTAGTGGTAGAGCAAGCTAAGGATTTAAAAATAAAAATGGGCTGCCTTGAAATATGCAGCCTTTAAGCCAAGTGATTATAATGGGCATTGTCTCAATCTGAAATAAGTTCTCAGGTCACATTTGCAGCATAATCATTAGCAACGACAGAAAAGGGATTAATTAGCAAGCAGGCGGATAAAATGCATTGTAATATCACAAAAGAAGTCTCAGATTATATGGTATGAGTGGCTCATTCTTCTCTCCTCTACACCAATGCATCCTATGCTATGCAACATCACGCCGCATCGAATCAAAATGTTTTAGTCTAAGTACAACCAGAACTAATCCCTCCTTCGCCTCCCATTTCATTTTCCTACCTCGTAACCCTTTGAAGCCTGACTCACTTCTTTTCAACTCACGCCATTTTTCGCCAATATTGCATTAGTCAGCTAAGTTGATTCTTTAATATCCACTTTCTTGTCCATTGCCGACCTGCACTAATCCTTCAGAGCGCCGATCGTTCATAATTTGTGCTATGCAAAACGTGTAGAGAAGAATCAGAAATCAGCAAAATTATGAGTGAGTCTCCGCCTTACTACTTTCCTTTAACTAGACTTGTCACCTTACTAGCTCTTAGCGACAATGTT